>PVJO010024766.1:0-23838 GCA_004026905.1 Hystrix cristata
TTCATTGTATCCCATAAGTTCCGGTATGTTGTATTCTCGTTATCATTTATCTGTATAAATTGCTTAATTTCTTCTTTAACTTCTTCTATGACCCAGCTATTATTCAGAAGGATATTACTTAGTTTCCATGTGTTTATGTGGTTTTTTTGGTTTTTGTTGCCATTGAATTCTAGTTTCAATGCACTATGGTCCGATAGTAAGCATGGGATGATTTCAATTCCTTTACATTTACTTAAGTATTCTTTATTAATGGTACATTTTAGATGTACATAGTGATAACATTCATTACAGGGGATTTGTACCTGCACATGACATATCTTGCTGCTGCTTTTTTTCCCATTCCCCTCCCCTCCCTTCACCCCCTCCTCCCTCCTTATTTACAAAAGCTTTGTGTCCGTTTTTTCCTTCCATTTCTTATTTCTCTTGCCTTTCTGTTCCTTTCCCCCTCCCCCTCCCTTGTTTCCTTTCCCATTTGGACATTTTCTTCCCTTTCCCAATACAATACATTTCAGTCTTTATTTACATTTTTGGTTTCTTACACCAGAGAAACAACATGGTATTTTAAACATGTGTGTCCAATTTATTTCACTTAAGAGTAATGTTAGTCATTGTTTTCAGTTATCTTGGGTGTGTATATAAAAAAATAATATATATATATATATATCTCCCCCCAGAGTCAGAACTGCTGGATCCATGTGGTAGTTGTTTTGAACTGTTTGAAGAATTGCCTTACTGTTTGCCATCATTTTACATTTCCTACCAACAGTGCACAGTGCTCTGCTATCTCCACATCTTCAAAAATACTGTTACTTTATATTTTTGATAGTATCCTTACTGGGGCAAGGAGGTGTCTTGTTGTGGATTTGATTTCTGTTTCTGTAATGACAAAGCTTGGGGGAGGCAGAGAGAAGACGATACAAGTTGCTAATACCAGAAGTGGAAAGAGAGGACAGCAGCACAGATCCTGTGGACATTCAAAAGATAGTCTGGGAATACTACTGAACAATTCTGTCCCTGCCAATTTGATAACATAGGTGAAACCTGGCACCCTCCACTGCAAACCAGGAAGAGAGATGAACTTCCTCAACTTGATAGAAGAACATGTAGAAAAAACTTACAGCTAATGTAATAGTTAACGATGGGAAATGAGAAGCTATCTTGCTAGTATAAGGAACAAGGCACCACTCCTTAGCATTCTGCTGGAACTCCTAGCTAGTGCAGAAAGGCAAGAAAAGGAAATTAAAGGTCTGCTGACTGGAAAGGAAGAAATGTAATTGTCTGTTCACCAGTAGCATGATTATTTATAGGAAATATGTAGGGATCAACTAGAAAACTCTTAGAAAACTCTACAATTACTTTGGAAGACGGTGAGGCAGTGTTATGGTTTGTGTCTAGATGTCTCCCCAAAGCCTCATGTGGCAAGAGATAGCTAGATCTAAAGTGTACGGTTACTAAATTAATCTATTGATCGGTTTGGCATGGTTCTGCTGGGATCAGAGATATAAAACTAAACTTAAGGGTGAGAGTGCTACCCACCCTAAGGACAGGTAGCCTAGATAAAAGATATAAAAAGAAGCTAATTGTTTGTTTATATTGCTTATTTATATACATTTTTTTAGATTCCTCACTTTACTTTGCTGCCGGTGGGCTGCTGGTCTGGCATGCTGGTCCGCCCTGCCTCTGCCATGCCGCCCTGCCTCAGACCCAGCAGACTATAGACTGAAACCTCTATAGGCTGTGAGCTAATAAACTTTTTTTCCCCTAACTTTGGGTGTCAAGTATTCTGTCCCAACAACAAGAGAAAAATAACTAAAACAGAATTTGGTACCAGGAGTGGGGTCGTTGCTGGGCCTATACTTGACCATGTGGTTTAGCAGCCTTTGGAGTTGGCTTGCGGGAAAGAGAAGAGTTAGGAAAACTTTAGAAATGAAGAAATTTGCTGGTACAGACCAGGCTCAGGAGGTTTCTGCTGGGAAGAAAGACTGTGTTGACTGTTGGACTTCAGATCATGTATGTTATGGCTTGGCAGAAAGTTTGTCTGTATTTTGCTTGTGTCCAGAGACTTTGCCTGATACTGAGATTAAGGGCAGCGGACTAATTAATCTTGCAAGAGAAATTTCAAGGCAGTCTAATGTTGAGGCGGTGGCATGGCTATTGTTGGGGGCTTTCAGCCAGATTTATGTTGAAAACCAAGTGCAAACAGCCCAACAGAATGATTCAAAATGTTGTGAGTTTGCCCATAAAAGAAGAGCCAGTAAAGTTATAGCCTACAAAGATAGAATGAAAGAGAGACTCGTTGCTGAAGAAACCAGCAAGAAAAAGCTGGGTATTTCAAAAGATGAAAAAAAAGATGGCCGAAGGACATCACAGGAAACAGCGGAACTCCAGCCTTTGCAGCCTCAGAGTTAGAAAGGTAAAAGACTTTGCTTTGAGAAGAATACCCCAGAACGCCACGTTCCAGAATGGCGGTGGCCTAGGGAAGTTGGTCCTCGGGATTTGGTTCAGAACACTCAACAATCCAGACACATGACCACCACAGACAAGCAAGAAGGAAGCCTGGTTTCTGTTCCAGCTGGCGACAGACCCTGGCGCCATCCTCGTGGCCCTGGCTTTAGGTTCATGCAGAATACAAGAGTTGTGGGGTCAAGAAGGCTTCCACCCAGATTTCAGAAGAAGGCCTGGGAGGCCAGGCAGTGTGCCCCTGAGAGGGCAGTGTGTGAAGCTGTGAGGGTGAAGCCGAAGGTACACTGGAGACCCCAGAAGTTAGAGAAGCCAGGAACATAGATCGCCGGAGGAAAACTGCATCGAAGGAGCAGAACCAGCCCAAGAGAGAAGCCATGGGAGCTACTACCACTAGAAGTGCCATAGGGACAGAGCCACCCAAGCCCCTTAGAATTCAGACTTCACCACAGATTGCCTCTGATGCTGCACCTAGAACTACAGGACTTAATGTTTGCCCTGCGGGATTTCAGAATTGCTTTAGTCCCGTTCCTTTGCATCCTCCTGTTTATACCTTTTGGGATAGTAATGTTTATCTTGTGCCATTATATGTTAGAAGTGGTTAGCCTTCTTTTCATTTGTACAGGGGCTTACAGCTAAGAGTTTGCCTTAACTCTCAGAGGAGATTTTAGATTTAGACTTTTCAGCAGTGCTGAAACTGTTAAGACTTTGGCAACTCTTGGAGATAGACTAAATGCCTTTTACATAACGGGCTATGCATGAGTCTTTAGGGGCCCAGGGGTGGAATGTTATGGTTTGTGTCTAGATGTCCCCCCAGAGCCTCATGTGGTAAGAGATAGCTAGATCTAAAGTGTACGGTTACTAAATTAATCTATTGATCGGTTTGGCATGGTTCTGCTGGGATCAAAGATATAAAACTAAACTTAAGGGTGAGAGTGCTACCCGCCCTAAGGACAGGTAGCCTAGATAGTGGTATGGCCGTAGATTAGCCTAGATAAAAGATACAAAAAGAAGCTAATTAACTGCTTGTTTACATTGCTTATTTATATACATTCCTTAGATTCCTCACTTTACTTTGCTGCCGGTGGGCTGCTGGTCTGGCATGCTGGTCCGCCCTGCCTCTGCCATGCCGCCCTGCCTCAGACCCAGTAGACTATAGACTGAAATGTCTACAGACTGTGAGCTAATAAACCTTTCTTCCCCTAACTTTGGGTGTCGAGTATTCTGTCCCAACAACGAGAGAAAAATAACTAAAACAGGCAGCTTCTTAAAAAGAAACATTCTTACCATACAGTATAGCAGTTACACAGTCTGGTATTTACCCATGCCAGTGGAAAACTTACGTCCATAGGACACTTGCACATGTGTATTTATACCGGCCATTATTCATGATTGCCAAAACTTGAAAGTAACCAAGATGTCTTTGAGTAGTATCCAGACAATGGAATATTATCTAGTGTTAAAAAGAAATTAGCTACCAAGCTACTGTGAAAAGACTTGGAAGAATTTTACCCTCAAATGCTTGTAAGTGAAAGAAGTCAAACCGAAAAGGTTACCTACAATACTGTATGTTTTCAACTATATGACATTCTGGAAAAGGCAAAGGCATAGAGACAGTAGTAGCCAGGGGTTAGGGGGGAGAGAGAGGAATAAATAGGTAAAGCACAGAGGACTTTTAGGGCGGTGAAAACATTCTGTATGTACTACAGTGGCAGATACATATCATTACACATGATAATGAAACCCACAGAATGTACAACACTGAATGTGAACCTTAATGTAAACTTGTACTTTGGCAGATAATGGTATCATCATAGGTTCATCATTCTGGTGACGGATGTTGGTACTTAGGGAGGCTGTGTCTTCATGGGGTATGCGGGAACACTGTACTTCCTAATCAGTTTTGCTTTGAACTTAAAATAGGTAATACTAAAACAAATGCATTAGTGGTAATATATAAAACTCAATTTATTTTGAAATTATAAAATCCCCATGTCTCATTTAGTGAAATGTACTTATTACTGTTTTTTAAATTCACACAGTACAAATTTGGAAAATCTGAGTATCAGTTATATGTTAGGTTTCCTTAATGTAGTAATTAGATTGTAGCTGTGTAAGAGTTAGTTCTTGTTCTTAGAAGATACATGCTAAACTTTACTGGTTTAGCAAAGTAGTAGTTCAGCAAAAGGAAACAGCATCATCCCTCAAAATACACACAGAAATTAGCAAAATAACAAATGGTGATAAAGGGTGATTCTAGGTATTTTTTATTATAACTTTTCTCTAGGTTTAAATTTCTCCAACAAAAACATTGGGGTAAAATTTATATAGAGTATTCTTTATGCTCACAGGGTATTGGATGACTAGAATTAGAACAGCTATTATCAAAATAATGCCCAACAATACGAAGTGTTCGTGAGAATGTAGAACCTGGAACTTTAATGTAAAATGACACAACTGTTTTGAAAATACTTTGGTAGTTAGAGTTACCATACTATCCAGCAACTTCCTTTTAGACATACACCTCAAAGAAATGAAAACATGTCATATAAAGAGTTGTGCATGAATGAGAAGCCTTATTTTTAAGTGCCAACAACTAGCAAATGTCAACCAACTTGTAAATTTGCAGATAAAATATGATGTGCCCATACGGTGAAGAACTATTCAGCAATAAAACAGAATGGACCACTGACATAGTACAGCAATGGAAGAACCTCAAACCCATTATGCTAAGCTAAAGACACAAAAGATTATGTAGTAGAGTTCCATTTATATGAAATGTTGGATAAGGTAAATCCATGAGGACACAGTAGTGTTGGCCTGGAACTGGGAGGTGACTGCCACCGGCATGCAGAGGCTGCCTGAGGTGATGGAAATGTTCTAGGTTATGGTGATTGTACAACTCCTATCAATTCACTAAAAATCATTGAACTCTGTATTTACAGTGCGTGTATGTTATGGGATGTAGGTAGCATCTTGGTTTAGTGCTGGGTAAAACATCTGAACAGATTTCACCCTTGTGTGACTCATTCAGGTGCTTATGGTGAGACATATCCTGCCATAGAAGATGATGCCCTTTCACCACCATCACAGATGCCCTCTGCGAGAGCGTGCAGGAGGAACAAATTGAAAGGACTGGAGTTTGTATGTATAAAGTACCATCTTCCCCCTCTTTTAGTTTAGAAGAGCGAGTGGTCTGGGTCTTGGCCCATGCTAAATTTGTGTGGTCCGATAAAGAGCACTTGTTTTGAAAATGAAGTAGACATGGTCTAGATAGGCTGTGACACCAGTTAGCTCAGTGACCTTGTAGCGCATCAAACTGTTGCCTTGGCTTTGAGGTGAGATGGTATTTTCTTGTCTCCTGGAGTATAAGTGGAAGTTGTGTAACTGGCACAGAATTTGACCTATTAATGTTAACTCATCACTTCAGTCTTTGCCCTTCACCCTATATAACATATGGGTCAGAGAAGGCACAAGAAACAACTGATACTATCGGAAAGCCTTTTCTGTCCTAGTAATGACCTGTGATGTAGCTGAGTTACATCTGTATCAAGTAACCTGGTGATGGTTACATGAACAAGGCTGAGATTCAAACCCATTTCTCTCACTCTGTTACAGAGCTTTACCATGTAGCCAATAGAGTACAGGTATTGGCGCCTTCAGTACATACATGTTCCAACAGTGTCACGTCCTCTTTGGGTAGGCAACTTTGGGTAATATCTATCTTAAAGTCCCTGTATATTTTTTTCCGTATGACATCAAGATAACGTATGTGAAGCCCTTAGCACCGGTCAAGTACATGGGAAGCACCCAACAAGTGGGTGTTGCTGTTAATTAGCATTATTATATGTAGTTTTACCAGGCAGCAGAAACGGTGGTGCCCTAGGCAATCACTCATCTACTTTGGTCTCTAGATTTGCTTTTTTGGACATTTTGTATATGAGATCATGCATCATGTGTCATAATGACCATATACGAGCATTTGTGGTTGACTTCATTCTTTTTGATGGATCATCTGTGTTGTATAGCATGCGTCAGTACTTGATTTCTCCGTATAGCTGAATAATCCATTTTATGTAGAGTTTAGCAATTGATGGGAATTTGGGTTTTCACTTTTTGATGATTCTGACTGCTGCTGTAAATATTTATATGCAGGTGTTTTTGTTATTTTCATTTCTGAGTAACCACTTGGAGGTGTTGGGTTACATGGTCACTCTACATTTAGCAGTAGAGGAACTGCCAGACTGTTTTCCAAAGAAGCTGCACTATTTTACATTATCTTTTTGGTATCTTGTACAAACATTTTACACTCGGGACACGTGAAGGTTCCAACTTGACCAGTCCTGGCCAGCACTTGTTATTAGCCTTTCTGGTTAGTTTTCTAGTGAGCGTGAAGTGATAGTAGTAGGTTTTGAATTGCGTTTCCTTAATGATGTTAAAACATTTTTCATGTGCCTCTTAGCCGCTTGTGTGTCTTTTGGAGACAGGGCTATTCAAATCCCCCACCCATTTTCGAATTGGGTGTTGTATTTTTATTGATGAGTTTCAGTTTCTTTATACATTCTGGCTCTAAGTTCTGTGACAGCTGCCTGATTTACAGGTGTTTTCTCCCCTTCAGTAGTTTGTCTCTTTTACTTTAATGGTGTCCTTCGAAGCACAGGAGTACTAAGTTTTGATGAAGTGCAACTTACCTTTTTTTTTTTTTTAAATCATATAGGCTTTTGGTGTCTTATCTAAGAACTACTGACTAACCCAGGATCATGAGTATTTATTTACTTCTGGGTTTATACTTTGTGCTCTTAAATTTAGATCTACAATATACTTTTAGTTAATTTTGCAAGTAGTGCAAGGTACAGTGGATCCAACTTCATTCTTCTGCATGTGGACACAAAAAAACTTATTTTTTCCCTTACTGCATTTTGTTGGCTCCTCATCCAAACATGTAAAGATTTCTAGATTCTTCTTTCTCTCCCATTGACCAATCTGTATACCTACATTTATGCCATTGCCACACTACGTTGATCAGTGTAGGTGAACTGAGTCTTAGCCCACAGTGTTTCAATTTTTATCCTTTTGTGCCTGTCCTGTAATTGCCAAACTCATCCAGTTTGGCAGCATTTCTGTGTCATCATAAATGGTGTACCTCCTTGACTGAAAGTCATCTGAGCCTGTACGGATAAACACAGTCAGAATACAAATCTTTGTATTTTCACTTGTTTTATTTTGTTAATTACAATATATATCTGAGAGCAAGAACATTTTATTCACTGAATTTTTTTTTAACTACAGGGTATCAGTTGTCCTAACATACCACCAGATGGCCTCTCTTTAAGATCTGTCTGTAATGTAAATGTTGATCAGCTTAGAATGAGAAATGAGGAACGACTGCGAAGACTGACTGAACTTCAGAATAAACCTGTTAATACAGGTAAATGGTAAAATTTAATGGCCTATAGTAAATCCTGTAAGAACTCAAACCTGCTCACATTAATTTTGCACTAATGGCTAGAAGGATGAGAGTTTTGAAGTCCTTTGAGTGGTACAGCGCAGGATGTAGTAACTGTCCAGCAACACCAGATCTCAGGACTAATTTTGCATCAGACTTTTTTTCCAACAGACAGGGTATCCATTTTAGATTGGATTCTAAACAGTTAAAATATTTAGCTTTCGAATATGAAATACATCCTTGTTTTGTTCTCAGCAGGGAAAAATGTTCATTAATATGGTATGGGAAATACTTACTGAGAAATTGTCAGACTTGACTTTTTAATGAGACTTTAGTTGTGCTCTCACTGCTGTCTCAGTGTCCTGAATCAGTTTAAAATGTTTATTTACCTTTTAGGGTCATTCTGACTTTGGGGGAGGCCCCCCCATCTATTATAAATCTGTAGTATTGCCGACAAAATCTTTACCTTTATACTTGGCTTCGGTGGTTAGTATTTAGTGAGTGGATTTGGTGACTTGAAGGTAAAAGCTTGTCATGGAGCACATGGCAGACAGTTCCTTAGACAACTACTGGGTTCCTCTGCCAGCTCAGTAACACCTTTTTATATTACACTGTTAGTCACTGAGGTAATGGGACAATTTTATATTGTTATTAGCTTAAGCAAATAATAGAGTGGTCTGTTTGAACATTACTTTTCACAGTCTAGTATAATTTTCTAATACCAATTTATGATATTCTTAGATTTACTCTTAATATAATATTAATACTGGCAATTTAATTTTTAAATACTATGGTAAGTTTAAAATACTCACATAAAGGCTCAAAAAAATATGGTGTTTAAAATTTATTGCAGTAAAAGATACATTCCCATGAATTTCCCTCAAACCTAGTCCCCCTTACTTCAAACACACTTAACCATTGTTCTGGCTTCTTAGTGAAGCAGTTCTGGAAATCCTCTTTCATGAATGCCATTATGAAGTGTGATTAAAAAATAGTGAATACTGCTGCCCATCGCCATCCAATGAAAATGCAGACTCATAAAAACATGACAGTGTGTCCTCATCTCCCTTACTCACTGCACCTCTGGGACCTCGAGATTTGGGGCTCTCCCCCAAAGTCAAAGTGACCCTAAAAGGTAAACATTTTGAATTGATTTAGGACACCGAGACAGTGATGAGAGTGCAACTAAAGCCTCATGAAAGAGGACGTCCAGAACTGCTTCAGGAAGCGACAAGAATGATGGCATGTGTGTGTTCAGGGGGAATATCGAGGGAGGTTAATAGCATGTATCTTTTACTACAGTAAGTTTTTAAAGATTTAATAAACATCCGTCAATTTTTTTATCATACCTCATGGATTCTCTAGCAGTCCAGATGTGATGTGTTCTGATGGTTATAATTCCACACATACCTTATCTTCATCTAAAAGGTATTTTCATGTGTATTGAATTGCATGTTCTTTCTTTTAGAACCAATAAATGAATACTTAACATATGTGCATTTAAGTTGAGAAAATACAGTATAGAGGGCTTTAAGATTTTACTTTCAGAAGGTTTTCAAAGTCTAAACTGTTTTTTGTTTAACACTGTCCTTTCAAACAGGAGCTTTTTGGTACAATGTGGACTGATTGCTCATTAAATTGATTGCACATATCCCTGTGCTGGGCTAATCCTTCACAGACCAGGACATGTAATTTTTTTTAAAAAAAGAAATTGACATCACAGGTTAGGATGATAGATCTTTGTATTATACTTAATAAATAAAAAAAAATACAGATATGAAAGTTGAATACAGTCAAATTCAACTAAGGGATGAGATACCCGAGCTACCTCTTAATGGACTAGACACAGCCTTTTTACAAAGTAGTTATAACAATAAAAATAATTTCATCCCAACTGGTGCTTTTCCAAAATGACATTTAATTTCTGTAGAGCAATATTATAGGTTGGTAGTATTCCTTAAGCCTTACTAAATTTTGTTTCATTATCTATTAAGCCTTTCCTAGAGGCAACAATTAAAAGTGAATTGCCCGTGCTTCTGTAGTTGATTTAATGTCTCAGAGTTTCCTTTGGTCGACATACCTGAATCCCTCCAGATGAGCGTGCCGTGGAGTGGGCTTATTCATTTCATCATCCCCCTTCCCCAAGTCTGGCCTTTTCCTGGACCTGCTTTCCTGCCTCTAATGGAGTGGTGATGGAATCTGAACAAAACAAACAGTACAGTTCAGCACATAATATTGTGGGGGAGATGTAGAGCTGTAATGATGTGGACTACAGGTAAACTGTGTGCCATCTGTTACCTGAGTCGTGCATCTCTTGTCTCGTGTAGATGATGAAAGTTCACTGGTTGACCTTGATGACTTCATGAAACATGTGGGTGATGATGGATCAAATTCTGTAGCAACTGAGCCGTGGCTCCGCCCTGGCACCTCAGAAACACTGAAACATTTCATGGCTGAACAGCTCCACCGGGAGCAGCAGCATGCTCCCGGACAGCCAGGCACTTCCACTTGGCAGGGCCTGTCTACTGCACATGGTTAAAATAAATCCCTCCTGGACCCAGCAGTGCCTTTTAGGGTGAAAGGAATGTTAAGTCTGTGCCATTAACGTGTCCTATTTTGGGCCCCTACTTGAAACTATGGTCCATCTCTGTATATCAAGTGTATTTTTCCATGATGTATAGTACGTTATGTACATAAATAAGAGGACATCATTGATTTATATAATTGTATAGAATTATTTTTGCACAATTTTGCCATAAATTAGGGTGGCAGTGACCTATTTCAACTACCATATATGCATTAATTTAAATTCTGCTTGTTGTTAAGGTGAATAAAACATGTCTTAACAATGCTGTAAAACCAGAATCTTTTGCTACTTGCACATTTACCATTGTTATATCTGTTCAAAAGACATTTAGTAAATCCATCTGTTGTAGCTGTGACTAGTTCAACTGTTATGTAATGAGGGATTCAAACGGGTTATTTTCATGTCATTTATAGCTACTGATTTAGTAGAAATTAAGGGGGCTGTAATTTATTGCCATGAGCCATATACTAAATGTATTATCTTTCTGCCTTTTTATTTCATTTTTATGCTGATGAAAGACACTATGTCAACTTACTAATTTATGATTTAACTACTTCCTGATAGAAATAAATTTTTATTTTTATTACCAATGTCAGTTTCTTTTGCCTGAATTAAAGTTTCTACAGGGTGAAGAGAGGTAGGAATATCTGTGGGTAAAGACAGACGAGAATCTGCTCTGTCATCATGGACCCTTTGATAAATTGGTCAGTTTTTCTAATTGCTCAAGCAATATTTCTAAATAAGGAAAGACTAATTCAAATTCTGGAAAGTAATTCTTACTGGGTTAGTCTCTGCAGCACACACGACAGCTGCAACACCCAGGCCCTGCTTCTCAGGCATCTTCACCAACATAGTAAGATCAGAGGAATTTGCTGTGAAATTTCCACTATTTCAAGTTTTGGCTACAGGTAAACTTTATACTCAGTTTTCTAATTTTAACCATTATCTGCTTTACTATTAAAGATGTTTCCTCTGTTTCCCCTTAGAGAGTCCTGATATTACAGCATTAAATAATAAACTGCAGGGTGTATGAAGCACTTACCCTGAATCAGACTGCAAGGTCACCATGGCTCCCAGCCAGTAAGACAGGTAACTCTTAGCACTGGGATTCACCTGGGCTTCAACAGAGCTGTCACACAGGTAATTAATATGGGGCACAGATAAGGCACTGTTCAATAACTTACTAAGAGATGTGAAAGTGAAGACTATTTCCAGTTTTGTTTTTAACACAAGGTTCTTAAATTTACCTGACATATTCCATGTTTTAAAGTGCATGTACCACATAACTTGAACTGACTCTTAGGATACACTCTATCACAATGCAAACTGCCCCAAAGGGAACTTGAGCTTTTTCTTTCAGCTCTCAAATAACATATGCCCTTATTCTGGGTCACTAAAAAAAAAAAGCACACAGATAATTATGACTATCCTATGGTTAAGAAAGCAAGGCATGACACAGGTAGGAGCTAATGCCAGAAACTGTAACAAAGTATCAGAATCTTGCTTTATAATTCTGGCTGCAAATGACCTTTCTATAGCTATCTGGCTTTTCATTAAAAAGAATCAATGAAACATGGGGCTGTGGGTTACACAGGTTTTGATTGCATTGATGAAATAATTCAAAAACTTTATTGACCTATAACCTGATTAGAATATGCCAGATGAGAGTATTTGTACAGAAAGTTGTACAGAATTTTTTACATAGAAAACTTTACATCTGTACCATATACATTTTATCCATCTGAAAAAATTTTCTACATCCACTGTTAATACGGAATGCTTGACAATCTTGTCTTAACCATCAGAGCACAATTCACAGTATGAATACAATTCCAGTAAATCTAACCTCTCCAAGCCATGCCAGATTTGTTATTTTAATATATTCAACATTAAATTCTGTACATAGAGTAAAATCTACATCAAGCCCCGCCACCCAAAAGAAAAGAAAGTGACAGCAACCTAGATTCATTTGCAGTGATTCAAGTTTCAGTCCATGAAGGATCATTCTATTTTAATGGCTCATCTTTAAAGCCCTAAGTATATTACAGGTAGTTATTGTCAGTAGGGGTATTTTCTTTTTTTCTCCCTCTGTTATTGATCTTGACAAATGTCAGCCACAACAGCTTCTTGGCATGTCAGACCCTCAAATTCCCACCCCCAAAAAAGAGCCAAACTAAAAATCCCCACAAAATAAAGTTCAACCCAAATGTCTAGTGCATTTGACAAAATATTATGGGTGTTTAGCAAGTGGGTAAGAAAATAAAGAAAATAAAACAGTGCAGGAAGAACTATATAATGTTTAAGATTTTTATATTACAGACCTGCATCTCTGTACATTTTTCACAGAAGGATGATTACCAGTATCTCAGATAAGCCTGAGTGTGCAAAAATTTTCAGAAGAAATACCATAGTTGCTAAATATCTTTTGCCATGAACAATAATTTCTTCTCCCACCCCCCAATTATAAACATTTTATCCTTCAAAATACAGCTCTCCTGAGTTGTACTTCTTATAGAAGTTCAATCTTTATATCTATAGTTCTTTGGGTAAGTTTCACTCCCACACCTGCCAAAAATATGTGGGCTCTCCTGGCCCCCAGAGGACAGGGAAGGACCCAGGAGCATAAGCTGACAGTTTGAACAGGCTTTCTGCTCAACATGAGCCCAACTAAATACACAGAATCCACCAGATTACTAAAGGGGACTGGAGTGTTCAAGCTTGAGTTACAGGTGTAAGCATCTTTACCAGTAACCTTCAGATACTGCCTTTCAGAGAAACAGTTTTTCAGGTAGGAAGCCTCTGTTCCAGTGTTCCTTTGAAGAGCCAGAAGATATAAACACCAACAGAAAAACGCTAAATTCCCATCACTGTTTGTTTATTCCAAGTTCTTGTTCAGATGGTTGTGATATCTGAAACACTACTCCAATTCGCAGAAAAAATCTTCTGAGGACAGCACGAAGTTCAGGGATCAAGTCAAATTGCATAATTTCACATAAGAGAGGGTAGTAGAACGATGCATGAGCTTTAAACTAGGGGGAAATGAATTTCTCTGTTAGTAGTGCTTGCATTGCAAACCAAAGAGCCTAAAACTGCCCAAGGACTCAGCACTTCGGGGCAAGCACAGATCACAGAAGACAGAGGAAGGCTGAGGGTGCCTCAAGCTGTAGCTATAAGCATTGCAGAACCGAAAGACTGAGAAGAATTTAAAAAATTCAATGCAAACCCAGTTCATGTATCATTGTTTTAAAAAACATTTTCCATTACTTATCTTCGGAAAACTTTTAGTAATTTTGCATTGTTTTTCCTGGGTAATAAGCAAAAGCAAGAACCTAAGCAAGGACTAGAATTTGATAAGGGTCACTGAAATTGCTTTAATACATTAAGTTTAGGGAAAACTGTACCTCATACTGAAATATAAAATATATAAATATTCTCTAAACTCTACAGTGCTGTTTTCTCTACTGCTCAAGAAAGCAAGTAGTAAGGTAAAATACCCTGAGGTTTGGAGTTTTCTTTTTTTTTTTTTTTTTTTTTTGTGGTGCCGGGGATCGAACTCAGGCCCTTGTGCTTGCAAGGCAAGCACTCTAATTACTGAGCTAAATCCCCAGCCCCAGGTTTGGAGTTTTTTAAGCTTCACCTGGGAAACACATGTGGAGACAAGGCATGAGTACATGACAGTAGCAAATGGCCCCATATGCCAGTAGGGCCTTAGCTTTCAAGTATCAGGCCACCAGAACAGACATTTTAAAACTTATTTGGGGGCTGGGTAAGATTTAGCTCAGTGGTAGAGTGCTTGCCTAGCAAGCACAAGGCCCTGAGTTCGATCCCCAGCACCAAAACAAACAAAAAAATTGGGGGCTACAGCAAGGCCCATTTCCTTGTATGTAAGGTATAGGTGCTACAGTGTTTTTGAGTGACATGTGGAGTTCTGAAAATCTTAAATATGAATTTATAGGTACAGCTATATAGCTGTGTTTTACCTTTTTTTTTGCTGGCTTAAAATTTTTAAGCAAGTTCATGGCCTTTTCAGTAGAAGTTCTGGAGTCATGCCAAAGGATGGCTGGCCATAGCTTGGAACACAGGCCCAGCAAGCAGATACAGCCTTAGATAGGGGGCACAGTGCAAGGCTATGGGATGGAAATGTCAATGTCTCCAGGGACAGGAATGGGAATTGTGAAGTTGGGGGAACCCAAAAGCTTGTTAAAGTTTCCTGTGGGATTCTGATTCCTCCCCCACTAAATAATCCCCTCACAGAATCACTGATTAGAGAGAGCAATCTGAAGACACGTGATCCTGCAGCAGCGTAAGTTGGGCTCTGAGAGCCACTGGGCATCCCTTGCCTCAACCTCACAATCCCAACAATGGGTGGGCTAGAAGTTCAAGTCTGGGTAGGAAGCCTCATACTTACCCTATTATCACTGATCTTTAGAACCTTAGTTAGAAACAATAGCAGTAAGTTAGTCCAGGCTTCCCGATGACTTTCTGATGTTAGAGTAAGGAAGTAACTTAGTGCTTCACTGCAGACACTGCAAAAGAAATGGTTTACTTTTATGTTATTTGCAAACCTGCTGGTCTGTCTCCTCACTGAGAAAGAAAACACAAAGATGGTAGGGAATATGAACTACTAATGACCTTGTAAGACTCTTTCCTGCTTGAATGTCAACATTTACATGTTTTTTCAAATTAGAAAACCAAAACATTACAGAAAGCATTGCAACTGCTCTGGAAACCCACATTTTCTTTATTTTCTGTTTCAGTGAATGTAAAGTCTAGTGTGACAGTACAAGCACAAGCCTGGTGTCAAGAAACCTGGGCTAAGTCTAGGGTGGCTCGTCCCTTCACTGGTGATAAGGCCTCAGGCCCTTCTGGAATAGTCTTGTCAATAAAATGGGAACAGTGGAGACTAGGTGATTTCTTAAAATTCTAAAATGTATTTAACTGGTTTCTAAAACATTTAAAGTATTCTTTCGGCATGACACGTTTCATTCTTAGAATGAGTTTAAATTTTAGTTGTCATGAAGTTAAAAGAGAATGAAAGAAAATAATACCAATAGAACTCCAAATATTTTTTTAAACTGACAGCAAGTGGGCAGAGGCTCATTTTCACAAGTGAGTGTTCCTTACAAATCGGGTATCTTGCAGCATTAGAGATAAAAAAAACTATCATTTCTACATTTTAGAGAGAAAACTGCTGGGCATGGTGGTGCATGCCTATAATCCCAGTACTTGTCAAAGACTGAGATAGGGTTACAAGTTCAAGCCCAGCTTTAGCAAGTTGTGAGACCCTGTTTCCAAAAATGTCTAGGGATGTAGCTCAATTCTCAGTACCAAAAACAAAACGTTTTCCTTCACCCTGTATGTCAGACATGATCTGCTCATACTAATTGTACAAAGCACATTAACTTTATCCAGGCTTGGTGGTATTCCTCTAATGTCCCAGCTACTTTGGAGGCTGAGGTGGGAGGATCCCTGGATCACTTGAGCCCTGGAATCTGAGGCCAGTCTGGGCAACATAGCATGATGACACTGTCTCAAAAACCTGCAGTGAAGTAGGGGCTTCCAGGCCCCGAAGTTTCAGCTATCTGAATGGTTCTGCCATTATCCCTTTCCTACTCTGTACTATGCAGCAGCATGGATCAAAGGCAGAAATCAGTTGAGAGTCTTACTTTAGAAGCCTCTGCTGGACCTCATCCCAGGCACCAATTCGACTCTCATCCATGTACATCCGGAAGAGAATGCGTAGTCCACAGGCCAGGCTGCTCGTCTCCTGCTTCAGGAGGTTGGGCTTGGACTTGCCCTTGAAGCCTGAAGGAATGGTAAGTTTCCAGGATTAGACTAAGAAGGCATTTTAAATAAAGGTAAAAGCCTGTTGGGAGGCACATTTTGTATGTGTTCAGCCACTGCCACTGTGTGGCTACAAATCTAAGCTGCCCTGTGCCACAACAGCCTGTGCCCTTATGTATCGCAAGTCGTCAAGATTTAACTTGAGGCCTGGGAAAGTGGAACCTTTCAAGTGGACTAGTGAAGCCCTGTAGACAATGCTACTCTGCTTATGCCGGGGCACACTGAAACTGCCAGAAGTATGAAGGGTGCAGTGCCTGTGGAAACAAGAAGCCAGTCACCACTGTAGGAACAGAGTCAGCTGGTAGCAACAAGGTGAAGAAAAGAGAAAAAATAAGTACAGTCTGTTCCAAAAGTTGCGTTGTGAAAGAAAAAGGACAAAGCCATTTTAGAATTCTGTATTATGTTTTACTTTTGCTAATTTAATTCTATATATAGAATTATACAGAAATTTGATGATGCATAAACATCAGCTCCTTTTTTTTGGCCTGCTATATTCTGCTGCCTCTCATTTTTCCAGCCCTGTTTTGCACCTGCTGCCAAATTACTGTTTCTTAAAAAACAAAAAACCCCACAAAAACCTCGGTGTAATTTATATAAAGCTTACTTTTAAATTTGCTAACTAGTTTTAAAACAAACTCCCCACACCAGTACATTCACTTCTATTCTGAGGAATACTCCCAGGTATACAAGTCATCCAAACAATGCAATGTGCATGTCAGATTTCTTGTGCAGGAACCTTCACATACAGTTTTTTTTCTATCATGGTGATAAGTATGAACAGGCTGGGTAAATAAGAGGAAACAACTAGTCAAATCAGTCAACAGGTGAACTAAACAAGGGGGAACTGAACCCAGCAAGGTAGTTATTTGGCTTACTGCTGGCCAGAAAAAGAGCTAGGTGTTAGGTTACATTAACAGACCCGAAGTGCACAATCTATGCATTCTGATAAATGTACCCATCTGCAGCATATCCATTCACAGCAAACAGGACAAGGTGGCTGGAGCAGCTTACCTGCTTTCCACAGAGCAGTCCTCTGTTCGTTGTTGGAATTAAATGCTTTTGCAAATCTATGTGATTCTAATAAACAGTCCAGTAGTTTGAAAAGTTGTTGTGATGTGAGGAAGCGGTACATTCCTTGGTCTTGAGTATCAACTCTAACATCGAAATCCACTGCATCTCTCTTTGGAAAACAAACCACCACAGAACACACAAAGTCACCACAACTTTAGTAAATTTATAGACCAGTGTTCCCCCAAAGACCAATTTTAGAAGCAAGCCACAGACACTCAATCTGCTCTAGCTTAGCAGAAAGTAGGGAAAGTCTGCTTTCTGTTATGTATTCTGGCCATCAAATGCCCCTCCTGCAGTCCCAGGCCCCTTCCTGAATCCCTGACTGAAAGCTTTGGGCCCTCCAAGCCAAGACCCTGTGGGCAGTGGCCACCCATACCTGTGTCCCAGCCCATTAGGTCCTCTTTTCTCTTTTCAACTTGTTTGGAGTCTCTGGACACTTATTTTCTTGCATGAGCCCTCACCCCTCCCTTTTTAGTAACTGGCTGGCAGAACTCTGCCTATTCCAGGACTATAGCAGAAAACCAACAGGATGAAAGCAAGCAGGCTTCTCTTTAAACTCAATGAACTCGGGCTCCCAGCACTCCTTCATGTTTCCCCGTCCATGTTTCCTGATGGCTAGCTCATGCATTCAGTTCCCAACCTAAAAGATTCTTCCCATCTCCATCAGAAGCCAGAAGAGATTTTCCACAAACTCCTACCACAAATGTACTGAACTTTCTCCATCTGGATCCTCTGCCTTCCCTCTCCACCACAAGTGGACCATTTGGGTGGTGGCCCCAGACAATCTCCATTCTGCATGAGATAACATCCCTAGTTGCTCAGAAATACTAGCAGGTGCCCCTGACCTCCCTCCTCACACTGTTTTCTTCTCTACTGCAAAACTCTCACTGATGAATTTCTTATCATATTGCCCATTTGGAAAACAAAAAGCAAAGCAAATCCCTCTCAGTACCCCTCATGCTCCTCCAGTTATTCCCATTTTTCTGTATCTTTTTATGGTGAACTCTGTGACAGAGTTAATACAATTCACTATCTCCAGTTCCTCCCCTGTGCTCATTATTAATACTTTTATCTTTAGTATTAAAATTAAACATACTGTGTCAAAGTCACCAGGTTTTCCAAATTGCTTTAGGGCAATTCTCACGTTAAAGATGTAATATGCTTGAACTATCCAGTGCATACGATCGCATCCTCCTTAAGACATTTTCTTCATTTGACTTCCAAGGCAATATCTTGCTCCTCCCCACACACCACCGATTCTCACTGCATCTTCATCAGCTGTCCTGTCACCAGGAGTTGTGTAACAGGAGGCCACCAGGGCTCATTTCCTGACATTCCTCTCTTCTGCAGTGATACTTACTACCTCAAGAACTCATCTAGTCTCACAGTTCAGAGTAACATCTAAGTGCTGAAGTGCTCCATAGGAAATCTCTAGCCTCACGTCTGCTCCGAAGCCCACGCTATTATAGCTAACTTTGTACTCATACAGAAAAGAAGTCCTTTGGTCTCCCTACCTGGGCTGCAGCTAAGTTTTCTGCATCTTCCTTCTTACTTGTGGCCGGGAAGAACACAATGTTGTCGATGGTCTGGATGAGTTCCAGCTGCACAACACATTTAATCAACAGGGCAGCAAACAATTTTTGTTCTGGAAATTCTGTGAGGAAACCCCCCCAATGCACATGCAAACAAAACATTATTTTGAATCCTTTATAATTTCTATGATATTACAATGCTAAGGTAACATTAATATGTATGAAAATAACCTGCACGTAACACTGAGAAGGACATAATGCTTTTGTACGTAGGTACTACTTGCTAAAAGTTTAGTTGATATTTAGAATATTTCTAGGTAGGTTTAAATACCCTACATGACTTAGAACAGTGAATATATTCAAATTGGTTCTACTACCAATTTTTAAATAAGATTCAGGTTATACTTGAAGTAAATATAATGAATAAAAAACAAATAGCATCTGCTGTAAACCCAAGTTTGACCTTTGAAAATAGAATAAAAACCTACACCAGTGATGGTGAGCCTTCTAGAGCTTAAATGATACAAACAGCCCACTGCAGCACGTGTGCCATAGGTTCGCCACCACTAACCTCTACCATAAGAAAACAAAAGGAACCAGATTTATGTGAGGCTGGAATTGGGTAGTTAAGGATTTTATTGAACTGTGCAATACTGTGGTTTAACCCTAAGACTTATTTTATTTGGGTCTGGATTACTAGTTGTGACTAAAATTGCCTCTTACTTTCAAATGGATTCAATGGCAAAGAAGTTATATTAAGTTACGCTAAACACATAGAAAAATAACAAGAGTGCTCCCTGTTCTGCCTTCCTCTCCTCAGTTGTAACAGAGCTACATTCCTCTACCTTGAATAAACATGCTGGATAGGGCACTCTGACAACCCACCAGCCTATAAGGACAACTTCACAGAAAAACGTGCCGCTGGACTGATCATGCCAACTAAGCAGATAAGAGAGGACCTGGCTACTGAGCTGCTCAGAGTGCATAGACACGGCTTTGGTAGCTGCATCTAGGATCATGGGTTCCCAAGGGCAGTTTTCTAGAACAGGTGGCTGCCCAAGAGAAGCTGCCTGTTAACCAGTCCTGGGACAATGGCTCCAGCACTGGATGACCGACACTGGCCCAGTTTCTATTAGAAAGGCATTGCATTATAAATGTCCTTTCCTAGAACCAACTTAAGGAAGTCGAATTTATTATGAGGTCACCTTAAAGTCTCCTTTCTAGGTAATTTTCAGGAATGTGATTCTACCTGACATGATTCTTATTGCTCAATCTCAAGTACAAATCAAAATAAAACAGACCCACAAGTCCCATAGCTGTCTCTTTAAATGTCTTCTCTGTCATTCCTTATGACAGTCACAGCTGACACGGTGCATTCACTCACTCTTTTCAAGTCATAAAAACACCTCCAATCTCTGGGGCAGAGACTCCTAGAAGCACCTGGACTCCAGAAGGAACTTAACGGTAGACAGATGTTTAAAGAGATATTGTTTCATTAGTTCCAATGTGAGCAACTCAGGGGTATTAAAAGGACTTTCATCAGCAACCAGACACTCCTAGTGACTGCGCTTGGCAGGTGAGGCAGCCGTGCGTCTAAACCAGGAAGCTGTGCCTCTCAGATTTTCTGGTGTCCTTTAAGAACTACTTATGATCTTAACTGCAATCTCACTGGCAAAGACCAGCTGTTTGGAGGACAAATATATATTTGGGCAAATTTTATTTATGACAAGGCTTGATGATGCCAGGGTTTTATTAGGCAACCATTTCACTGGGTCATCATACAAGAGGGAGTAAACTAAGTAGATTTCAGCTACGTGGGACTGTAAGTTCTGAATCAAGACGAGATGGAGCAGTGTTGTTTTCTCAAAGTGTGTAGCAAGAGTGAGGCAGCTGGCCCTCAGACAGGTGAAGTACTCAGGGCTATGCTGTCATTCTCTTCTCTGAGTAGGAGAGAGCCAGAAGACTGCTAACTTCTTCATCAGACGGGGTAACCAAACCCTGCCCAACAAGCACAAGGGCTGGTGGAACACACAGTGGCCATTTGTTCTTCCTCCAGCACCACCTACTCTGAGTCAACAAGTCCAGGACGAACCTTACCTAAAACACTTTGAGTGGGCTATGTCTGGCATAAGGAGAGCAATCTAAGCCTCCGGCTCAGGGTGGCAGGGGAACAGTACTCTTGCTCCAGGAAAAGATACACTTCCAGATAAGCCAGGTGAAAACTTTCTCAGGGATGGTGATCAAATCACACAAAGCTAAATATAATTTCAGTCTTGGGCCTGAGGGAGTGAAAAGCCACTCTTCTGTCCTCACAGCATTTTCCAATGCAGACTGAAGTTGCAAAAGGTTCCTCTATGAGCCATTCTGTTCTCTAGAGAACAAGAATGAAAAAGTGAAATGGCCACTCACCACACCTATCTCCCCTTTAAGGAGCTAGCAAGGTACAGCGACTGAAGCTAGAGGCAGTTTCCAAGTGGGACACCAAAGCCTGTCTTCTCTCAACCACAACTGTAAGCACTCAGGATTAATAAAAACTCCCCTGGAAAAAAATCAAATCAAAATGGATCAATGACCTAAATAGAAGAGCTAAAAGAATAAAACTCTTAGGAGACAACACACTGGGGAAAGTCTTCAGGATCCTGAATTTGGCAGTGAATTCTTAGTTGATACCAAAAGCATGACCAACAACAGGTAAGTTAGATCTCATCAAAATTAAAAACTTTTGTGCACCGGTGGATATTATCAAGAAATTGAAAAGATGACATACAGAATTGGAGAAAATAAATACCTGCAAATAACTTATCAGATAAGGGTTTAGTATATAGAATATGGGACAATTGAACAAAAAGACAAACCCAGTTAAAAATACATGAACAGAAATTTCTCCAAAGAGGATACACAAATGGCCAAGAAACACATCAAATTATGCTTAACATTACTAAATAGTATGGAAATGCAAATCAAAACCACAATGAGGTACCACTTCATATCCACCAGGAAGGCTATCATTCAAAAAAAAACAAGTTGTTGGCAAAGATATGGAAAAAAACTATAATTGTTAGTAGAAATGTAGAATGGTACAACTGCTAAAGAAAACAGTTTGATGGTTTGTCACAAAGGTAATGCAGAATTACCATACAGCCCAGAAATTATACTCCTAGGCACATTTGCAAAATAACTGAAAATGGGTACTCAAACAGTAATACTTGTCTATGTATGTTCATGCACTATTCACGACAACCAAAGGTGGGACAAGCTCAATGTCTACCAGCAGATAAGTACACAAATAAAATATGGTACATACATATGATGAATTATTACTCAGTAATAAAAAGAGTGAATTACTGATCCATACTGCAATGAAGTGAACCTTAAAAATATTATGCTAAGAGGCCAGAAAGAAAAGGTCACACTATATCATTTATATAAAATGTACAGAACAGCCTGTTCATACACACAGAAAGCAAAATGGTGGTGTCAGGGGCCAGGGAAGGGAAGAACAGGGAGTGGTTGGCTACACAGTGGTTGCGGAGTTTCCTTCTAGGGTGATAAAATGTGCTGTGGCCAAGCACAGTGGCGCATGCTCATAATCCCAGCACTTGGGAGGGTGACAGAGGAGCACTGTTGTGAGTTTGAGAGGCCGGCCTGGCCTACACAGTGAGTTCAAGGCCAGCCTGAACTACATAGGGAAATCCTGTCTCAAAAAAACCCCAACAACAACAACAAAAAGTGTTGGAATTAGAGCTGGTGGTTGTATAAATAATCTGCATGTACTAAGTGCTACTCAGTAGTTCACTTTAAAATAGTGCTCTGTGAATTTAACTTCAATTTGTAAAGTTGTTTAAAGCTATCCTGTTCTCTTCTATGGAGGTAGTAGTCTTTCCTAGGTGTTATTTTCCTTCAGCTAATGAAACTGAACCAATCTTGTAAAAAAGTGAAGAGGTTCTCCATTCTTGGGAAAAAAATGGGAGGACTGAAGGTGGCTCAGGGTTCCCTAGAAGGATAAGTGAATGGGAAGCTTGCTCCTTCAAGTTAGGAGTCCTGCCTGCACAGCAAGGGTCTCTTACTACGTCCCTAGCAGAGGGGCAGAGGAAGGTATACTGGGCCTTATCTCTGCAGACAGAAATTGGGGCTGACATGTAAAGGGGATGAATGGAGAAGGAATGCCCATATGTTCAACACAAACAGCAGCCAAATGCATCATGGAAAAGGCTGACATTGCAAGAGGTAATGGAGTTCTTAGGAAACAGCATTATCTGTCAGGAGCTGTCCAAGTTAGGGTAGACACAGTAAAGAAATAACTACACTATTGATTATAGCATATTCTTGTTAATAATAAAAGTAAAACCCAAAATGTTATTCCTCATTTACACGAAATACACAGCTTTTATTTACAGAAACAACTCACTTGCAGTAGATTTCAGTTTGCTGACTTCTTCATTCACAGTAGAGACAGAAACCAAAGGTGCTTGCTGTCTATTATCTGCAGATCTTGGTTGAATAGAATCATGTATATCTACAGATTTCTGTGATATGGTATCCTAATAAAATAAAAAATTTACTGTTAAAAAATTCATTGGTCATTCGAGAGATGCAGATCAAAACAACACTAAGATACCATCTCACTCCTGAAAGAATAGCTATTATCAAGAAATCAACCAATAACAAGTGCTGGCGGGGCTGTGGGGAAAAGGGAACCCTCCTCCACTGTTGGTGGGAATGCAGACTGGTCCAACCACTGTGGAAATCAGTGTGGAGATTCCTCAGAAAACTACAACTAGAGGTTCCATTTGACCCGGCTATTCCTCTGCTGGGTATCTTCCCAGAAGAATTAAAATCATCATATCACAGTGATATATGCACAACCATATTCATAGCAGCACAATTTGTAATAGCTA
>PVJO010024767.1:0-23836 GCA_004026905.1 Hystrix cristata
CGTCCCCGCCCACCTCCGGCCACGCCCTCCCCCCGCTGGCCACGCCCCCTAGCTACTCACGCCCCGCCTCGCCACACCACGCCGCTGGCCACTCCCCTCTCCCCGCCCTCCGCTCCACCGCCCCGCCCCGGGTGCTCCCGGAGAGCGTCGCCTTCAGCTAACCCGCTGCGCACAGGTGAGGTCGGCACCGCGCGGGGCCGAGCGGGAGGACGAGGAGCTCCGGGAGCCGGGCCTGGAGCGGCGGCGCGCGAACCCCGAGCCTCGGGAGCGAGGTGACGGGAGGGGTCCCCGTCTTCCCCGGCGCCGGGGTGCGCGGAGAGGCGGGCGGGGGCTGTGGGGCGCGAGGTGACCGCCGTGCTCCCCTGTGCAGGTGCCAGCCTGGACCGTGCCGCGTCGCCGCGTCCGCAGCCGGAATGCTCGCCGCGGGGATCCGCCGGCCGCGCGCGCACGCAGGTCGGTGTCGCGGAGGCCGTCCTGCCTCGGCCGCCCGCCCGGCTCTCGGGCAGCGCTGCTCCCCATCGCAGCCACGCGCGACCGGGCGACACGGGTTCTCGGGGTGGTGTGAGCCACGCGTCTGTGCATTGTGAGGTCGGTCAGGACTCCGTGCCCGCGAAAGCGCCGCGCGGCCGACTCTGCGGGGTGGCACGGCGGGCACAGTGCCCAGCTCGCTCCACAGCCGCTCCGGGAGCTGCAGGCCCGGGGCTCGGTGCCCCGCCCCGCTCAGTGACCGCGGCTCCGTGACCCCCGCTCAGTGACCCCCCAGCAGTGATCCCCGACCCGGGCGCCCGCAGGGTGGCGTCCGATGAGCAGCTCGCTCTGCAGCGCCTGGTCCTGCAGCGAGGGTTTGCTGCGGCCGGGTCGGAGCCCGCGGAGAAAGCTGCTGAGACGCGGGTTTGGGCGCCCTGCGTGCGGTCAGGCCCCGTCACAGGCTCAGTCACCCCTTTCCGCAGAGGGCCTGCTAAACCTCGGACCCTCTTCAGAGAGGTGATCTGGGGCGATAAGGACAACCTTTAAGTCCTATATCAATTTTTTTTGTAAAGGAAAATTGTACTTGAGCTGGTTGATTTTGATTTCCAAGTTTTTCGCCAAACACTGTAAACTTTAACACGTACCGGAGCACGCCGCATGCAGACTAATGGGGCCATTCCTTCCGAAGGACGAGGTGAGCTTGACGGGGTGGGGGTGGGGGTGGCGGCCCTCTGTTACACCGACAGAGGCACGCACGGAAAGCCGGTGGCGGAGTGTGCGTCTGCAGATTAACCGGCTCCCGCCTGGGTCCTGTCCCTGATGTGGGGTCGCAGCGGAGACTGCTCAGGAGGTCCGCTCCCGCTGGGCCGGGAGTCTTGTGCACTGCAGGGCGAGTTGTGAGGGTCGGGCTCCCGACGTGGGGACTCGGGTCCGGCGGGCGCCCTCCTTTGGTACAGACCGTCTGCGCTCCCGGTGCCGTGGCGGGGAGCCCAGACGCTCAGGACCGTGTGTCTGTGACCACATCCGTGCTGCAGGGGTCGGTGGGGCGGAAGGAGCTGGCCGGTCTGGCCCGAGACCCACTGCCGTCCCGCCCAGTGAACGCTGTGGTGGGATCAGACGTGGGCGGGTCTCGCTCCACTGTGTTGCCATCGTGCCTGTCATCCTCCAGGAAAACCAGAAGTAGTGAAGCGGCAGGCGTAGGTTATGCTGGTCCAGCAGCGAGTCCGCCGCCCTCCCGGAGAGGTTTCTGTCTGATGCAAACGTTGCGCGGCCGCGCTGACCAACACGGGTCCGCAGGTCGTGTGTAACTGCCAAACCCTTGAGATGTGACTAGTGAGTTTGAGGAACTGCACATGTAAAAATCCGGATTAATTCACCTTAAAGGAGCCCACTGGCAGGAGACACACTGGGATTCACTCTCCGTTATGCCGGTGTTTGTAGTATTTCAGCCAGTTGGGTACCATGTATATCAATGCCTTAATGGATCTACCAAAGTTGTTATTTACTCGATATTTTAATTGACTTTTTGTCTTTTTAAAAAATTAGATATGATTTATATGTGGTGACATAAGTGGACCTTAAGTCATAACCCTACACTGGGTATTCTTGCCTTCTGAAAGTATGTTTTAGAAGCCTGGAGGAATTTATAGGAATTCTTTTGTACCTAAGAAGCTGTTTTGCTTTGATTTTCAAGTTTTCTCCGCAGGACTTGAAGGTTTGATGAGATCTGACAATGCACACCCCATGTACTCCACGGTCCTATTAATGCGACAGCATTTGCATTACCCAGAAAGTGCCTGTGTATTCCTTCCCTTTGAATCCCCGCCCCAAACAGCAGCAGTCTTTGTTCTGACTTCTGTCACCTGCTTGCTTGAGAATGTGAAAGAAATGAAATCATTTCCCTTTACTAATTTCCACACAGTGCTGATTTCTTTTACTTAAGATTATTTTAAAATAAAAATAAAATATATTGTCTGTTCTAATAGAAAACCCAGATTTTTTTAATCTATGTCTTAAAATGCTATTGTAAATGTCCCAGGGATGGCCAGTCATTTGCATAATTCAGAGAAATTCCAGAAATTTGAGAAATTCCAGAAAACTAGACCTGAGCGCCCTCTCACAGATGCTGTTTGATGCTCTACTTTCAAGGAGGAAAAATGGGTATGGAAGCCCAGCTGCTACCACAGTTTAAAATCATGACTCCCACGGAAGCAGGCCAAGTGACCTACGTGCACGGCGAGGGGCCCGGGGCCTCCCTCCTACGCGCCTCCATGTGTCTTCCGGGTCTCTCCACCGCAGGCCACAAGGACCTCTCCCGAACACCAGCCGCTGTCGCCTTGATGGTCCTGCTCGTAAGCATCGTGGTGCTTGTGACAGTCACGCTCGTCCAGACCCGCCACTCCGAGGTCGTCCCTCCAGGGCTGAAGGTAAGTGGCCTCTAGGACGGGGACAGGCCTCGGCGTCGACTGTCCTCCAGCCTCGGACAACAGCTGGGAGAGAAGAACATCCTTTCCCCTGGCTCCCGGAGCAGGAGCAGGTGTCGCAGGCGCAGGGTTAGGGTTGTTGGGTAGAGTGCGCTGGGCGGGGACATCAGGGACCACCGGCTGGTGGCACGGCGAGGCTTCTTCGAGGACTGCGCGGTCTTGCTTTGACTGCTGGCTGTAGCAACTGGCGGCCAAGAACTGCAGACAGCTGCCCTCCGTTTGCCAGCTAGTTAGTGTGGTACCCATTTTTACCTGCCTGTCTTAGTTACTTTTCTCTTGCTGCTGAGACAAAATACCAGACACCCAAAGTTAGGGGAAGAAAGGTTTATTTGGCTCACAGTCTGTAGAGTTTCAGTCCACAGTCAGCTGGGTCCGAGGCAGGGTGGCAGGGCAGACAGGCAGAAGGCAGCAAGGTAAGCAAGGGATGCAAGCAAGGAGACTAAACAGCTTCTTCCTGTATCTTATATTTTATCCAGGCTACCTGGCTTTAGGGTGGGTAGCACTCCCACCCTTAATCCTAGTGTCACATCCTGGATCCCAGCAGAACCGCCAAAGCAATCAGTGGACTAATTTAGTAATCACACACTCTAGATCCAGCTACCTCTCACCACGTGAGGCTCTGGGGACATCAAGACACAAACCGTAACACTGCCTGTTCGTTTCTGGAAACCTCACAACCCTGACCATGAGTGAAGCCCAGGAGACCAAGGCTCCTCCTCCAACCTAGCCTGGGTAGATAAAGGGAGGGGAGAAGCCTCCTTGGGTTGAATTGGTGCCACCTCTCTTGGGTCTAGTCTGTGTGCCATGACCTCTCTGATGCTTTCCCTGAAAAGACTGCTCAGGACCTTGTGCTTGGTCCCAGCAGCCCTTGATGAGTCTATCCCCACATTGTCCCCAGAGAGGATTCCTGGTGTCTGAGAACCATATACCCTCCAGCTGTGGCTCTGAGGGTGCCCGGGGGATGGAGGAGGCCCCAGGAGAGACTACCAGATAGGCAGTGAAGTGCGCAAGTCCTTCTGGTATTTTGGGTAGGGATCAGCAGGCTTTTTCTATAAAGGGCCCAACAGTACATATTTTACGCTTTGGGGGCTACTTGCAATCGTGTTGCATATTGTCCTCTGGTTTTGACTCATTAAAGACCTATGATACCTTCTTGGCTGGAAAAGCCACAGGGGCCCAGGAACTCACGAGTCATTCGAAGGCAGTTGACGTTTACACCTGACTGCAAGGTCCTCACTCTGCCTTCCTGCCCTGGCAACAGTTCAAAGGCTGCATTTGAAACAAATTTTTCAAAGATAAGAAACTAATATTCCCCTGGGCCCTGTGCTTGTGCTCAATCTAACAGTCCACAGTCACTTTTCCACAGGATTACAATAAAATCTCCTCTAGACAATAGCATTTAGTTTTTAGGAGTCTCAGCCTTCATGAACCATGTGGAAAAGAATCCTGTCCAACCATCCAGCCAGGAGAGGAGAACAGACTATCTGGTTGCCCCAAGATGAGCTCGGGCCTAGAGAAACTCTTTCCAAGCCCCAATGTCTTCCCTAAACTTAATGAGACCAGCGGCCTCTGCACTTTAGCATGGCTGCCTGTTGAGCAGGCGCCTTCCCCGCTTCATCTCTGTGCAACTGTGGGCGGCGGGTAGGCCCCTGAGGAAACTCAGGTTCAGCCCATGAGCAGCAGGCCCGGAGACAACATGCAGCCCTTCTGGTCCCTGGCTGTCCCCGCTTCCTCCCCTGGCTGCATGGGCGGGCACCGGGATGGGGGGCGGGTGCAGGCTGTGGAGTTGGGTGGGAAGGTCAGGCTAGGACGGCCCTGGACTCTAGCACATGTCCCGTCCAGCACCCCATTTTGGGACAAGCTCTGGCTATGCCCCGGTTCATCTCCCTCCACGGACACCCCAGCCCACGCTGCCCTTCAGAACACATGTGGGGCCTGCGGGCCTCCTGCAGGCTCTGAGAGGAGGCCCACCAGCACTGCTTGCAGGGTGCAGACAGGGCACAGGAGCGGGGCGAGCTGTCCTCACGCAGACGTGCGAGGCCCTTTGCTCTGCAGTCGGCCAGGTGGGATGAGAACAAGTGTGGGGAGGAGAAAGACAGCAGCCTCTGCTTTAACATCTCCAGCCCCTGGGTCCTGGGGATGCGCTGGGACAGGAGCTGTGGCTGGCGGCTTCCACTTGTGCCGGGAGGTAGGAGAGGAGTCCTGGTCTACACTGGAGGGTCAAGGAGAACGCAGACGTCAGGGTGGAGAGGTGAGCTGATGCGGTCCTCACGCGTTGAGTGACCCAGGCTGACATACACCCTGGTCCCACAAGGTTGGGCTGGAGAATTCCCGCCACCCAGTGCCACTGTCTCTCGCAGTTATGCCAGCATGCAGCCCGCCGCCGGGTGCTCGTGGGACGCCGGCGTCCACATACCCGCTGTGTTGCCCCCACGGCGACGCAGCGTAGGCGGTCACGGGCAGCGTATGACGCTGCGCACAGTGGCTGTGCCCCGTGTGTGGACCGTGTGTTGTGCCGTGCTCTGTTCTCGGGGTTAAAGCGAGAGCGTACCTGTAGGCATCCTGCGCCGGGACCTCGGCAGGGTCCTGCAGGTAGCAGCTGTTGTCACTGCCCTGCAAGGCACCACAGGGCGAGGAGGCGTGGAGGCAAAGGCAGGGAGAGCGAGGACCCCCTTGTGGGCTAAGATGATGCCTCGGCCTTTAACAAAAAGGAGTTTAGCCACTGAACAGTTTATCCCAGCGTCACACGGGCAGCGAGTTTGTTTGTGTACTGACTGTCCCAAGCGTCACTCAGGCAGGCCTCATTTGGGCCAGTCGATTCTTGTATTACATAACTTTGATAAAATTGTTGTTTTTATATTTCCTGTTATGTTATTTTATAAAAATTAATGAAAAATATATGAAATTTTTCGTCATCCTGTATTTAAATAATTGGACAGGTAAGAGGCTAAAACATTAAAAATTAATAGAAAAAAGCTTATAGAGTAAGGATATAAAGAAAGTTATGGGGTGGGATTTAGCACAGTGGTTAGAATGCTTGCCTAGAAAGCACGAGAACCTGAGTTCCATCCATGGCACCATAAAGAAAGTTATGTTTTGTTTTGTTTTGTGCAGTACTGGGGATTGACTCCAGGGCCTTCATACTGAGCTATATCCTCAGCCCCTTTATAATTTTTTATTTTGAGGCAGGGTCTTACCAAGTCACTAAGTTGCCCAGGCTGGGCTCAAACTTGCCATCCTCCTGCCTCAGTCTCCCAGAGTGCTGGGATTATAGAGAAGAAAATGTTGTTGTTTGGCTGTACATTGTGTTTGCATTTTGAAGTGTTATCACAAAACAGTGAAAAAGTTTCAGAAACTTAAAAGTTTATTAAATAAAAAGTTGTAGTACGCCAGGATTAATTCATTACTGGAGCAAGAACAAACATTTCTAAATGCAGTGAAGGCTATGGCCTGTGCGGACTACTCTGGACCTGGCCGTTCTCCTGCCATCCGGGTGGGGAACACTCTGCCCCACTCTGGCTGAGACAGCAGCACCCCAGGAGGCCACGCTGGTGAAACAGCAGAGCCGCGGGGAGGCTGGGACACCCCAGAGGGCACAGAGGTGGCCCTCGCTCTGCTGCAGGGCCCTTCACCGGGCTCCCTCTGCCTCAGGGGCAGCATCCTGGTGAGACAGGTGGATGTCCCAGCCCCGGAGGAGACGCTGCACCAAGTTCCCCGGTGACGGGCACCTCTTCTGTGGCTGTGCAGTGAGTGCTGGGCGGGAAGAGCTCTGCCCCGGGCTGAGATGACGTTCTGTTGTCACTCGTTCCCTCAGTGGACATGGGCAGTGGGGTACACGGTGCAGCCCCCAAGCCTGCACAGAGGGCCCTGCAGGGCACCCGGTCTCTGCTGTCAAATCCCTCCTGGGCTTGGGCTTGCCTAGTCTAAGAGCTAACTGTTAACCTCCGGCAGCGGGTCAAGATGTCTGTCAGCTGGTCTGACCTGTTCCACAAGTCCAGGGGTGAACCCGAGGTCACTCTTATTCTCACTCAGCCAGCTGCCTTCTTATCCGTGGATCAGCGAGGTCTGCAGCCACATAACGTCACTGTGGAAGCTGGGCAGACACCACAAGGCTTCAGGAACAGGATTTCCCATGAGGCTGTGTTAGTTCTCCACTTTGGTACCAGGTGCCAGGCGCAGCCTGTGGGCCAGGCAGTGCTGGAGTCCACCGTCCTGGCGCCTGGCCCGGTGGCCTGGATCCCTGGGGCTGCAGCCCTCTGGGTCCCGTTCCCTAGGAGCCCGGATCGTGCAGCTTGGTGATCCAGCTGCCTTGCGCGCCCCTGACCTCTTAGTGCACACTGTGCACATGAGGGAGCCTGAGGTCCCACACCAGGCACCCCTCCACTTTGTTCCTGGGACTCAGTGAAGCACGGGGCGTGGCATCCAGCCGTGACCCGGCCGGTGACACATCCTGCCGGGTGCAGAGTAGGGGTGCTGACACTTACCAGAGCAGATCATGCGGTTCCTGGCCAGCTGTGAGCCCTCACTAGCGTTGGGTGCCAGCGTGGCTCTTTTTTCTGACATCACCTTGGATAGGGTTGCTTACTTGTGACTACTTGAACATCGCCTGCCGTCCCTTGTGCCCTGGGGACCCATACCAAGGCCGATGATTTAGGCTGGTAACCTCTGAAAGCAGGGTGCAGACTTGTTCTCCTCTTGTGGACACACCAGGGGGTAGATCGGTGTTGGGGTGGACAGGAAGTGGCCCCGCCTGCACAGCAGCAGGTGCTGGGTTGGGGATGCCGAGCAAAGTCTGGTGCTTCCAACCCCAGGGGAAGTGGATGCCGGCTGAGCTGCTGAGGAGAAACGACACCCTTCTTCCCAAGCTGGGCCTGGAGCCCTGGGCTCCAGACACAGGGGAGCACCCCTGTGCCAAGGCGGGGAAGGCCGGGGGCCAGGTCGGCACCAGGCACCACAGGCTGGGGGTGGCGATCCGCTCCAGAGTGGAGCAAGGAAGGTGTGATGGAGGCCGGGCCCTCTCGTGCCTGGCTTCCTCCTGCCTTCCATTTCAGCCTGCGCCTCGGCCTCACTGTGGTCTTTGCCTAGACCACCAGTGGGCAGTGCCACCCTCGTCCCCACACGAGGCAGCAGGTCGGGATCTCGGCCAACACGTGGCGACCGAGGGCAGCTGAGGGGCAGCGCCTGGTCTCAGCACCGATGTGCAGGGCACAGGAGTCGCTGGCTCACAGGAGGGGAGCAGCAGTGCAGGGCTGGAGCAGCCTTCGCACGTGGGCCTCTCTCACGTGAGCCCCTTTGTCACGGGAGAAAGCCAAACATCCACATGCCAAGAGTTGAGAAAGCGGTTAAGTGGTTAAGTGGTTCTGCGTCTTGCGGAAGTCGAGGTGGATGTCTGGGAAACAGTGACATCTGCCCGTTTTTATTGCAGGGAGAGATGTGTGCAAATACCGTTAAGAAAAGCGTGTGCACACTACATATTGTGTGTTCCCTGTTGAAGACATCCACGTAAGCACGTGTGCACATATGGGGCCGCACACACAGAAGATGGCTAGAAAAGATGCACAGCAAGAGGTGCAGATGGCTGCGGGGAGAGTCTCCTGCGGGGCTGAGGTGCAAGCCGGGCCTGTGTGTGCCGGGCAGTGCTCGCCAGGGAGCTCCACCCTCAGCCCTGTTTCCACGTCATGTTCCTGATCTTGCTCGATTTGCTTCTCTGTGTGTAGTGGCCTTCTACGGAGCAGCCTCTGCACCTGCGTACACTGGCGCCTATTTAGGAAGTCATCTAGCAGGGGAGGAGCCCAGGAGGCCCTCAAAGCGCCAGGCCTAGCGTCACCTTCGTCCCTGAGGACCCGATGGCCCTGAATGATCCAGCCGCAGCCAGATGTGGCTAGGCCGGTGTCACTGCATGGACAGCTCTTCCCCGGGGCTGCCTGGGGCTGCCCTGGCCAGGCGTGTGGTCCAGGCCTCAGGTCCCTCCTGGGCGCCACAGCTCACTCTGCCCCCACACCAGCCCGCCCAATTCACAGACACTCCCGGGCAGGAGCAGTGTCAGCAGGATTCGTGGTTGGTTTCTTTTCTCTAACGTAGGATTACTCTGTTCCGTGTTTTTGTTTTTTGAGACAGGGTCTAGCTTTGTAGCCCAGGCTGGCCTCACACTCCTAGCACTCTCCTGCCTCAGCCTCCTGAGTGCTGGGATTGAGTATAGGCGTGTACCACGACGCCCAGCAGAACACTTTGAGTCAGGGCAGTTCAGGAATGACGTCTCCTTGTGAGCACATCGCGCAGTTCCTGCCTGCGCCTCCCTGCGGTTGCTGACCCACCCGCGGTGCATGCGCTGTCTCATCGGGTGGCCCACAGGTGGTGGGAGAGCCACAGTTGTGCATGGGACACCCATGCAGGTAACACAGGCGGTTCCAGCCTCTGGGAAGTGACACACATGAATGTGGCCCTGTCGTGAACACGTTAATCCCCAGCCACACCGGGAAGTCTGCAGAACAGGCCGCCGGGTGATGGGCTGCTCATCTCCGACACCCGGAGGCTTCCGTCCTCCCATGGAGGCCTCGACGGGTGTCGCAACACTCGCTGGAGCTGCCGGGGATGGTCCAGCTCTGCGGCTGCCCGGTGGCACGCAGAGGCGCCGGTGTGACGGCCCGGGAGGTGAGGGCCGTGCCCAGGCCTGGCCTGGCTCGCCCGTCCCTCCCGCAGCCCTGTTGGAGCCGGTCTAGAGGCAGAGCCCTCTCCTGGTCACCCACCCCAGGGAGGCAGGGAGGCCGAAGGGCGGGCCGCCCGGCCTTGTCTGACTCTGTCTCCCTCTTTCTTCAGTACGGGGTCGTGCTGGACGCAGGGTCATCCAGAACCACGGTCTACGTGTACCAGTGGCCAGCAGAGAAGGAGAACAACACGGGGGTGGTCAGCCAGACCTTCAAGTGCAGCGTGAAAGGTGAGGGCCCAGGGGGACTGGGCAGGCCCGCCACTCCTCTGCAGAGTCATCCCTTCCTCTCTACCTCGGTTTCCCCTCCGTAAATAGGGCGTGTCAAGACGTCACCCTGGCTCACCTCCATGCAGCTGGCAGAAGCCTCGAGACCCCAGCTGAAGCCCAGCCAGCATCAGCCTTTTCCTGAGCCCGCTGTCCACTCCCAGTCCGCACAGGCGGGTGGCAGCATCTGTGGGCAGGTCGTGCGGAGAAGAGGCCGGAGGCCTGGGACCGGGCCGTGTGTAGCAGTAGGTGCCCCTGCGCTTTGCTTGGGAGGAAAGCGCTGGCTGGGAGAGTCTGCCCGAGACGGGCAGACACACAGGCACAGTTGTCATCCAGCATGGGAGGGGTGGTGGGGCGGGGCACCTCACGGGTGGACGAGGCTGTGTTCTGGTGGAGCTTTACTTACAGACACTGCAACTTTGATGTAATTCTCCCATGTCGCAGAGTACCGCTCTCTTTTAATCCCCCCATCAGTGAAAAGTGTAAAAGTTCCCTTCGCTCCCAGGCAGGCTGAGAGCAGGGGAGGGGGTTTGACCCTGAAATGGGACCTCACTGGCCACTTCGATGGCCCCGTCGGTCTCTGCCCCTCCACTGTCTCCTTGTTCTTCTGTCTTTTGTCTTTGTTTTCTGACAATTTGAGTTGTGTATCTCCATGGGGTACAGGGTAAGCAACCAGTACAGGTATGGTGTGTGATGATCAGATTAGGGATGTTGATATTTCCATCTCCTGAAGCATTTTTCACATTTTCAGTCACTGTGCAACACTTGTGCGTATTTGTGGGGCACAGCGTGATGCTCAATACCTGTATGCAGTGTGCACCCATCAAACCCAGCACGACTCGCATTTCCATCCCTTCGTATATGATGCTGGGAGCCTGAGTCAAGCTCTGTTCCTCTCATTACACATAAAATAAACCTCAGCTTATTGCGAACTGTGGTCCCAGAGCCCTGGAATTCATTCCTTCTTCCTGACTGTGTCTAGGGGCCCTTCTCCACGCGTCCTCCAGCCTTCGGCAATCTCCACCGTGCGGGTCTGCTCTGTTACAGAGCACACGGTGTTTATCTTTCTGGGCCTGATAGTTCTCTCACCCAGTGACCTATAGCGGGATCCAGTTTGCTGCAAGGGATAGAGTCTCCTCCCTTCTGTGGCTGAATACACATACCCACATACTGCACCCTCTTTACCAGAGAGAAAAGGCAACCCTAATTCCCTGTGGGTGAGGATGTGAGTTAATGCAGCCACTGTGGACAGCAGCACAGCTGTTCCTCAAAAAGCCTGAAACAGGACTTCGCATGACCCATGCACCCCGCAGGGAGTGAAATAGGCACAGCAGGGCGACACCTGCACCCGCTTTCCACGGCACCATTTGCAGCAGCTGAGGCGCGGGTCCATCTTGTTCTTTATAGTTCTTCTTTTTTTTTTTTTTGTGGTGCCAGGGTTTATAGTTTTATATATTTAGTTTTAACTGTTTTTGAAAAATAAAATCCAAAGTGTATTTATATAATCAAACACATTTTTCTATGATCTCCCTTATTCATTAGCATTGGAGTTTCAAGATTCATCTTTTTTGTTGTTTTTATTATTAGTTCACGCTTGCCGTACATAATGATCACCTTCTCTCAGGGGGTTGCATGGGTACATGGCACATCTTAATTCTCTTCTCATCCCCTCCTCTCCACCTCTAGATGCGGGAAGGAATAGATATTGCTCATTACTTTTTCCCTGTTGTTGGACATTTGTGTTTCCCTGGTTCCTAATAAGACCGAGTGTCTTTGCTTATGGCCATTTCCACTGTCTGTGAAGTACCTGTGTGTGTCTTGATATTTTCCCACCAAACGCTTGACTTTTTCTTACTGATCCATTGGAATTTCTTATAATTTTGAATAATAATGCTTGTTAATATTATTACTAGATCATTGCTAATAGCTTGTTAAGGTTGTAGTTTGTCTTGTTAATTTCTTCCTGGTACCTCTGGGTGAAGGAAGTTCTTAGTTCTTACGTTGGTATAAATACCCTGTCCTTCATGGTTCGCTCCTGTGTATGGCAGCTTAGAAAACTCCTTCCTGAGGTGGTGAAGATAATCCCTGTCAAAGTTTTGTAACTTTGCCTTTTACAGCTGAGTCCTTAGTCTCCGTATCAGGCCCTGTCAGTGACTACGTGGCCTTTTCAAGCCAGCTGCTTGTTCTGTGAAAAGTACCGGTCCTGCCTGGCCGGAGCTTTCTGGGGCCGTTCCAGAAGGGTCGCTGGTGTCCCTGGTCCACGGGGCTACGGCTCAGAGACTCCAGCTCCGTCCTCCCAGGCTGGCATCAATGAGCTGCGCGAAGGGTGCAGTTTCTGGGCCTTGCGATGTTGAACACATCGGAAGCAGGATTTGCTTTCCCTGTACAGAAATCGAGGCCTCTTTGGATTCTCCTGCGGCCAGGACCTCACCTACCCCGGTGCACAGCCGGGTTCCCTGGAGGCGGATGTTACGTAGAGTTGGGAGGGTGTGTTACTTAGTAAATATCCTGATAACCAGTGTGGTTGTGGGGCGGGAATGGGGTGGAAGGAGGATTAGAAGGAAGCCACACTGCAGCGCACAACCGGTGAGGCGGGCTGATGTCAACAACATGGTCATCGTTGGGGGCGAGATATCGAGCAAGGCGGCTTCTCTGAAGAAGCAGACGGATGGGACAATGAGTCTCGCTGGAAGAGGCCTCACTGTGGCACATTTTTGGCATCACCACAGCAGGGTAATTGGATGTTTTCTGAGCATGCATATAATCTTACCCACAAGCTCACAGCAGCCGCCCTGCCCTGACCTGGCCAGCAGTCCTGTGGCCCCTGGTTCCTGAGCCTTTCCTTACTCTGGGCACGAAAGATGGCAGATGGTGTCAGATCATCAGCCCCCCTCTCTGCTGTGCGCGACCTCCCTGAGCCTCCGCCCCTCGTCCCTAAGGTGAGGGCGATAGTGACGCCGACCTCAGGAGAGAGACATGAAGATCAGTAACAAAACACACGCACGGGAGGTGGCAGACGCCACAGGGAGCAGCGCTCGGGTGCTTGCTGTCACCACCCCAGAGCTCCCGGGGTCCTCTGGCCAGCGGCAGCTCTGCCCCACGGCTCTGGGAGCTGCCTTTGGGCCTGGAAGGCAATCCAGCCCCGTCGGTCCTGGTGACCCAGGGCCACAGGCAGAGCGGGGGCTTCTGCACTGCAGGTCACAGGCAGTGCCTGGGGAAGGCCGCTCCAGGTTTAGCAATGGAACCTGTGGTCTCAGAGCCCCAGAACTTCCATAAATGGATCTTCCTGTTTTTGATCACAGTGGCCTCGGGGATCCATTTATACTCAGACTAGCCCAGAAGACCACAAACCAGAGTGTAAATTACAGAGCTGGGGTCTGGCAAGTGTCACCTCCTCCAGGACGCATGGCTTTGGAGCAGTACTTTGGGTTTCTGGGTTGCGAACTTCCCAGGACCCCGCCCTGGCCAGCCGCGATGGGTGTTGGACGTTGCTCACCCCAAAGTGGCCCCAGCTGTCTCTGCCCTCGGGGCCCTGGTCGGGGTCGCTCCTCAGTTACGATGTTCTCCATCATATGATGTTCTTGGGCACCACCTTGGCTGCTCCCCGAGTTGGTGTGTGCTCTGGCTGAGGACAGTCTCCCTGTGCGCCACCCGTTTGGAAGGGCTGGTGTCTGCTGTCGCCTCTTCCACAGGGGATACGCAGAGTGTTTTTTCTTTAAACCAGCAGTCAAAAGTCCGGTGAAGTCCCCTGGAACCCCATCTCCGCTGTCCCTTCCACTGAGATGCCTCAGAGGGTCACTTCGGGAACCAGGCTGCGTACCGGCTTCACGTCCGCCCCCGTGTGGTGAGATGTGCACATCCCGTCACCCCTCGCCCTACACCGAGGTCACAGCTTAGCTCCAGTCCCAGGCCGCATGAGGCTCAGATCTCTGCACCTCTAAGAGGTTCGGGAGGCCTGGAGAGGCCTTGGCAATGGGAACTCTTGGGCCCATTGTGCACGTTCTTGCTTCTGACTGGCTCTGGCGGATTGTGTTGCTGCCCCCGGACTGGCCTCATGATGCCCCAGTACAGAGATGGGTGCAGGTGTGGAGATCTCACTCGCTGATTGGCGCATTCATTTAATAAATATCTATTGGGCAGGTGCCCTTTGCCAAAAACTATTCTTGGAATTGGGAAAGCAGAAAAATCAGCACAAAGTTTCTGCTGTTGCAGGTTATCAAACTTACACTCCAGCAAGATATGGCAGCACATGCCTGTAACCCCAGCACTCAGGAGGCTGAGGCAGGAGGCTCACCATGAGTTCAAGGCCAGTCTGGGCTACATAGTGAGTTCAAAGCCAGTCTGGAGTATATAGCAAGAGTCTATTTCAAATAAAGAAAGAAATAAATGCAATCTTAAAAAAAACTTACATTCCAATGAAGGAGGCAGAGGAAAAATAAGTGGGCCTGGGAAGAGACGGTGTGAGGAGCTGGACGGGGACCTGCTGTTTCGGACAAAACAGAGAGTGTCACACTGACAGACACCAGGGAGAGACAAGGGGAGCCGCGCAGGCATCTCGGAGATGTCTCGGGCGCGTGTTCCCAAAGACAGGAGACGTCCCCGCTGGTTCAATTTGAGGAATGGCGGAGACGCGACAGGTATTTTTAAAGACGACAAATGATCAAGCACTTATCTTCCCTTTAATTGGTCTGTAAGGTCACAGTTACCAATGGGGAGGAGTTCCCCTAACAAAAGAATTTTAACTAATATGTGCGGATCAAAGATGGAATTGAAAGGTTGGGCACCGTGGCACGTGCTGTAGCACCAGCACTTGGAAGGCTGAGGCAAGAGGATCGCTGTGAGTTTGAAGGCAGCCTCGGCTACATGGCGAGACCCGTCTCAAAAAAATAAACAAAAAGATAGACTAACAATCACATATTTCCACCCCAGTGGAACATGGATATAAACTGTGAGCGGTGGTGCCTGCTAACGGCACCATGCCCCTCATGTGGGAAGCGCATGCTCATCCCTGTAGTCTGCTTTCCAAAAATTCAAAATCAGGTCAAGCCTCTACATTTAATCAACACTTCATAGGAAATATGGGGGGCCAAGTAAGATGTTAAATGGGCTGTGGGGGTACAGTCAGCAAATTCTAAACTGGGAAACTGCAGGACAAGTGAAATTGCAAGGGAATTTAAAAAATAATTACAAGGAAAAATAGAATGGAAGGAAGGAGCCAATAGATTAAAAGAGACTCGTGGTTGCAATGTACGGTATTTGTTGAGCTTCTCATTCACATTAATGAGAGAGAGGGGGGAAGGGAAGCACCCAGCAGAGATGGAGGGAGGGAAGGATGGAAAAAGAAGAGAAGGAGGAATACAGAGGAAATGTGAGGCACAGCTGCTGTTCCCAACAGCCAGGATTCAGACCCGCCCGACAGACAAACTATCAAGAAACTGTGGCGGACACAGTGGAGTGCTAAACTGCCATGAAAGGGTGGAATCAGATAATTTGCAACAGCAGAGTGAATGTAGAGGGCATCGTGTTAAGTACAATGTCAGCCGCAGAAAAACAAACACTGCGTGATCTCACTCATGTGTGGAGCCTAAAAAAGCTGACCTCCAGCAGTTAGCGTGCAGTAGTGGCTCCCTGGGCGCGAGGCCGCGGAGGGAACCGAAAGGTGACTGAGAGCAGGATGAGCTCGGGAGTCTGTGGCAGGGCGGGGCGGGTGTGGCTAACAGCGCTTTATAGACCTGGGACAGTGAGAAGAGGGTTTGGGACGTGCTCCCAGGAAATGCGCCCACTACCCCGACTTGATTGTTACCTGGTGTACTCACAAACCAAAACATCAAGTGTTACCTCAAAAACACGTACAGATACCTCCGTGTCAATCAGAAGGTAAAAAACTATTCCTCACTTTCTCGGTTCGTCATGAAAGTAGTTGTGCTTATTTGAAGGAATTCTTACCTTCCAGCGTTGGCGCTGGGACCGTGTGTGCAGCTGAAGAGCCAGTCGCTGTGGAAGCGGAAGCTGGTCCACAGGGCCGTTAGACCTTACCCTCTGATCGTATCTATGTTTGAAATTTCCCCGGGGAAAGCGTTCTTCGTCTCGTAACTCATTCCCGCAGGAGCCGGGTGGGACGGTCAGTGTGGGGCAGCGCTGTGGCTACCTCCCTGTCGTCGCAGCCCCAGAGCCGGCGTTTCCGGAGCTTCTTTTCCGTTTCAAAACTGTCCTGGGCATTGGCGCCAATGCTGACCGCTTACTCTGCAGGTTCCGGCATCTCCAGCTATGGGGACAACCCCCAGGACGCCCCCAAGGCCTTCGAGGACTGCATGCAGAGAGTCCAGGAGGAGGTCCCGGCCCACCTGCACGGGGCCACGCGCGTCTACCTCGGGGCCACAGCAGGGATGCGCTTGCTCAGGTGAGGCTGCGCGGTGCAGGGAGCAGCCCGACAGCTAGGAGGGGAGACAGGCCAGAGTGTGGCTGCGCCCCGGGCACAGACTGCGGGGAAGGGGCCACACTCTGCCGCGCAGTTAGGCGTTCGTGGTTGTGGACCCTTTAGTCTTTATTTTAATTTAATTTAATTTTTTTTTTTTTGTGGTGCCGGGGATCGAACTCAGGGCACTCTAATCACTGAGCTAAATCCCCAGCCCCTAGTCTTTATTTTAATAATCAGAAAGAAGCAGTTCTACCACCCACTCCTCTTACCGGGTGATTTTCCTGAGAATTCTGAAAAAAGGGAGGTAGCGGGCATCTGCCGCTGGGGTTCCTCCGCTTCTTTAGCAAATAGAGGTAGTCTCTAGCCTGGTGAAAACCGTTCAGGTGTGCGGTGAGTGCAGCCCTGGCGCCGTGGCCTCTGCCGGGCACAGTGTCCCAGGGACCTCTGGGGAATGACGCAAAGGAGGCCTCCCCTCAGCTGGAGCCTTCGGAGCTGCTGAGAGTCGGCCAGACCCTCTCACCTGGACTTTTACCCCAGCAGCATCGTTCCTGAAACTTCCCTCTCTCTGTCACACACACACACACATGCACGCACACACACACACGCACGCATGCACTTTTGGTTTATTGTAGTATTTCCTTGACCTTGAAATAAAAGAAAAACAGGTCCAGAGAAACATCTGATGCAATCTACTCAGGGTAGAACTGCGCCAGGTTGGAAATAAGGATCTCACGGGAAGGCGATGCTTGCCCTGCCTTGGGCACCCGCGCAATGCCGGCTGTGCCGAGTTACACGTGCCCGGGCCTGAAGACAACACAAAGGGATAAACAAACAGACGCCTTAACGTGGTCCTGGAGAGAAACCCGGGTGTGCAGCTGACAGGGCCACTGCAGTTTCCTGCCCGCGCTGGCCGCCGGTTCTCCTGGAGCCAACAGGGCACCCAAGCGCCCTCCTAGCCCACCATGAGGGCATGAGGGGCACTGTGACAGCACTGTGTCATGGGCGATGAACTGTGGGTCAGAGCACTGACAGTTTCAGTCCAGGGACAGCCCCTCCCAGAGTGAACGGTGGCTCCTTTCTCGTGTGTCCCAGGAGCTGGCTTCTGCCACCCTCTGCTGTCCTCAGTCTCCTGGCCTCTGCTGATCTGGGACGGCCCAGTGTGGTGCCGGAGAAAGCCCTGGGGTTATGATGGCCGGAGAAGGAAGTAGGAGCAGGGAGGGGAGGAGGACAAGTTGTACTTTTATGAAAAGCTGTTTACTCCTTGGCAGTCTGACAGGTAACAAGTGTGTCGGTCTCCACAGATGCCCAGGGAAGCTTCAAGTTGCAAAACAGGTTGTGGCGTTGTCCTGCAGGGCGGGAGGGGGCGCGGGGTTCCCCGGCCACCCAAGGGGGACCGTTTGGTCACAGCGTTGTCGCAGACTCAGCCGTTGTGTTCCGTGCCTTGCACAGGTTGCAGAATGAAACAGCAGCTGATGAAGTCCTTGCCAGTATCCAGAGCTACTTCAAGTCCCAGCCCTTTGATTTCAGGGGCGCTCAGATCATTTCTGGGCAAGAGGAAGGGGTGTACGGATGGATCACGGCCAACTACATTAAGGGGAACTTCCTGGAGGTGTGCAACTTTCCCACCTGCTGCCCTTCTCCTCCCTGGGGTGGCTTGGGCAGAGGTAGAGAACGGGGCTCCTCTGCGGGAATGCACAGGGACGCTCCCAGGACTGTGGTTGGGAAAGGCGGTTTCCTACAGGTGGGGAGCCAGAGTGGGGGATAGATAGCCTCACCGCTGGAAAGTGGGAAGGGGTCTGACCTCACACTGACCTTTCCAAGAGGCTCCTGCCATCCCCATGCTCTGGTGTTGGCATTTACGTCCCAGAGGCAGAGGGAGCCGCCTGTGTACCCACCCAGTGTCCCCACAGCCCAGCCCCTGCGCTCCCTGCTCCTGGGGACAAAGAGAATTCACGTGTGCCACACAGAGCACAAAAAATGAGGGTGTCAGGCCATACCCTATTCAAGGCCTTTTCTCCCCCCTTAAATGTATTTTTTAATTTTAAATGAATGGCCATGGTGAATGCTTGGGAAATGTCACGTAAAAACCTACGCCCAGGTCTCCCTGTGACCTCTGTCCGGCACACCCCGACCCTCCAGGACTGGTGCCATGCCATGTGTTTCACAGCCAGCAGCAGCCCCTGTCGCACACCAGCTCCTATGTCCCCACCCCAGGGACTGGGAGGGCACCGTCCCCATGTGCTGCCACGCCGTGCTGCTCGGCAGCGGGCCTTGGGGCCAGGTGGAGAGCCTGGGTGCGGGCTGGCACGTGGCCACCCACCCTCACTCCCTGTCCCCTGCAGAAGGATCTGTGGCACATGTGGGTGCGCCCGCATGGGGTGGACACCACCGGCGCCCTGGATCTGGGCGGCGCTTCCACGCAGATCGCCTTTGTGGCGGGGGATGTGGGGGCGCTGAACACCAGCGACATCATGCAGGTGTCTCTCTACGGCTACACGTACACGCTGTACACGCACAGCTTCCAGTGTTACGGTCGAAACGAGGCTGAGAAGAGGTTCCTGGTGTCGCTCCTGCAGGTACGGTGGGCCTGGCGCTTCCCAGGCTCCCTGCTCCCTTGGGTGGTGGGGGATGAAGCTGGCTGCTGGCTCCTGGCTCCTGGGGTCACACTCTCTCCTCCTCCCGTCCTCCTCCTCCTGTTCCTCCCCTCTCTCTCCCTCGCTGACCACTTCTGGTGACTGAGTCAGAGATTCCCAGCTCCAGACCTGGGATCCCTTTATGGACACCGACTGTTTTCGGCCAGTTGCTAAAGAGGCCTGAGAGCTTTGAGATGCGCCGTGGCGCAGGCGCTCACAGAGGGAGGCGGGCTTGTGCGGCGCGGCCTCCCCGGGGTGGACTGAAGGGCCGCCCAGGGCCTCGTGTCGGCCAGAAGACATTTTTAAGTGAAAATATAAAGGGCAGAACAGTGCACCTAAGACACTGGCATGTACGGTTTAAAACAAGAGCCAGGGAGAAGGAAACATACTCGCAGGTGTATGTTAGATGTCCCCAAACCCCAGTAGTGATGGTTTCCAGAGCACAGTTGGAAGAGGGTAGGAAGAGGTGGTAGTTTACTTGTACCTTTTGGATTATTCTACTAGATAGAGAGACAGTCTATTCAAAATGATACCTTAAACCTTAAAGATGCCCATTCTCTCAAAACCAGAGTTCGTGAGATTTTCCCAGAGGGCTGTCCCAAGGATGGGTTGGACACCGAGAGACAAGCACCCCACAGCCCTCGCCCCGGCCAGAGCTGTCTCTACAGCCCGGTCTGGACGTGGGGACTGCGTGGGCTTTCAAGTCTGTGCTTGGGGTTGGGGGTCGTGAGAGGGAGGAGCAACTGGTCCCTGATCCCTCCCTCCTGTGCTGCAGAATTCTTCCACCGACGCCCATGTCACCAACCCCTGCTACCCTCGGGGTTACCGTGTCACCATCCCCATGGGCCAGGTGTTCAGCAGCCTGTGCACTGCCCAGCAGAGGCCGGCCAGCTACGACCACCTCCACGATGTCACTTTCGAAGGGACGGGGAACCCGCGGCTGTGTCGGGAGAAGGTGGCCTCTGTATTTGACTTCAGGGCCTGTCGTGGCCAGGAGGACTGCTCCTTCGACGGGGTCTACCAGCCGAAGGTCCAAGGGCCGTTCGTGGTGAGAACAGCCCCGAGAGGGCCAGAAGGCAGACAGCGCACCCCGGCCCATGTCCCTCCGGCCCCGGGTCCCCACGCTCTTCCCACCCGGACGCCTCCGTGTCCCCAGCCTGAGCCCCTCTCCTGCGCCATCCGCAGGCCTTCGCCGGCTTCTACTACACGGCCAGCGCCCTTAACCTCTCCGGGAGCTTCTCCCTGGACGCCTTCAACGCCAGCGCCTGGAGCTTCTGCGCCCAGAGCTGGGCTGAGGTCAGTATCGGGAGGTGGAGGCAGGTCAGAAGGGAACGTGGTGTAGTGCCCTGTCCAGTCCACTTCTGTAAGGGCCGGGGACGCCCTTCGCGCCTGGCTTAGGCTCTTCTGCCCACGTGGCACACAGCGGTCAGAGCCCGCACCACTGAGTCAGACTGGTGCTGCTGCGTGTCGCCATGAGGGTTCCTTACGGCGGCTCTGGGGTGCCAGCCCGGCCTCCCCTCGGGGGCCCTAACTTCCTCGGCAGCTCCCGCTCCTGCTGCCCGAGTTCGAGGAGGTGTACGCCCGCTCCTACTGCTTCTCTGCGCATTACGTCTACCACCTGCTGGTGAACGGGTACAAATTCACCCACGAGACTTGGCCCCAAATCCAATTTGAAAAGGAAGTAAGTCGAACCCCCGTTCCTTTCTCTCCCTCTGAAAAGAGGCTCGGGCGCACGTGAGGGGAAGTGGAGGCACAGCTGAGCTGACCCCGCGCTTGTGACCCTCCCGGGAGAAAAGGGGCCCCGGTCTTCGTCCGGACGGGGAGGAGACAGAACGGGGCTCCTGGAGGCGGGCAGCATCTCCTGGCTTCCCACCCCCCGGCCCGGCGCAGGGCAGGAGCACGGGAGGGCACGAGGTTTGCCGAGGACCTGAGCGCTTCATCCCGAAAAGATGCTGCAGCTGTAATTTAATCGCGACGCGGTAGTAACAGGTGCCTCTCCGTTTACGTGGCTTGCCGGCTGGGGAGCAGGGATTTGTAGCGTTCAAGAGGTCCCTCTAAACAAGCCCGAGGGCACTGTGTTTACTGCTCGGCACTGCACGTAAGTCATACGTGCACAGGGATATTGTCACACGTGAGTCTACGTGACACGTATGACCATCGTCCAGGGACCAGGCTGTTGGTAAACTGCGATGACAGCCGTCACCCCCAGCCGGCCTCGGTGCAGACCCCGCCTGGCGGAGGTCCGGCCAGCCTGGCCCGTCTCCGGAGTCACAGTGTGGGCCGGCGTGTCTGACTCAGCCTGCTCAGTACCAGCCTCGGCGATAATTAGGTTAGACCAAGCAGGGCCCTCATTAGGCTCTGCTGCCTGTTCTCACATACGTAAAACTGAGTCACCTACAGAAACAAGGACGTCTGGAGAGTAAAGGCGGGTGGTGTCAGCCACTGTCTGGCTCACCTTCTGACAAACCCCTCGCCAGGAAGTACCAGGGAAGAGCCCTGCCTGTGTCCAGGACAGCAGTCTGGACTGAGGAGACAGCCTGGTTGAAATTCTTTTCCCTCAGTCATAAAGAGGTTTATGTGCAATCCAGGGATAGTCATACATACCTGTAGCTCTGGAGGCTGAGGCAAGAAGATCACAAAGCTCGAGATCAGCCTGGACTACATAGCCAGATCCTGACTCAAAAAAGTATTTAAGAGAATATTGTATCCAGGGGCTGCGGATTTAGCTCAGTGGTTAGTGTTTGCCTCACAAGCATAAGGCCCTGAGTTCAATCCCTGGCACCAAAAAAAAAAAAAAAAAAAAAAAAAAATTGTATCCAGCCAAGTTAGTACTTAAATATCAGGGTATAAAAAAGCCTGAAAAATTTGCCACACAAAGACTTACACTGAAAGTATTTGTTTGGAAGCAGTAATCAAATAAGAAGAGAAATAGACCCAGGAGATGTTACAAAAATGTAGAAAGTAAGAATAAGCGGTACTAAAAAAGAAAACTAAAAGAAAGAAGACAAAAAATCTAACTGTACAAGACAATAGTAGCCCAAAAGTCTTGTCAAAAGGAAGGACAAAAGGATTAATAGAAACCAGATGTGGTGGCAAACACCTATAATCCCAGCACTTGGGAGGCAGAGGCAGGAGAATCACTGAGAGTTGGAGGCCAGCCTGAGCTACATAGTGAGTTCAAACCCATCCTGAACTACAAATTGAGACCTTATCTCAAAAAAAAAAAAAAAAAAACCAAAAAAAAGATTAATATAGCAAAATAACACTAATGGAAATTGTTAAAGCAATTTACTAGAGAGAAATCTAAATATATCAATAATATCAATAATCATGAATGGGCTGAAACAGTCAATTGAAAGACAGGCATCACCAGATTTTAAAAATCTAATCCAGTGATGTCTATAAGAATGTGGAAGTATTGAAAGTAAGAAAAAAATGTTTTACTTGTCAGGCAAATACTACCCAAAAGAAAGTTTGTGTTGTTATTTCATACAGTGGTGCCTCAGTTCACGACCTCAGCATGGGGTGACGAACACGATCACGGCCGTCTCTCCCACACAAACACGACTGCGGCCATCTTTTCCAAAATCATGGAACAAGTTAAGTTCGTGAATTGAGGCATCAGTGTATCTGGAAAATAGTCTTTACGGTAAAGAGCACCATTGGAGACAGGAAGGGCCATAGCATAATGATAGAAAGTTCAATTCTCTTACGAAGATGAAAATTCAAAAATGCTTATACCTTAATAAAACCTCCTACAACTGGGTAAAGGCAGAATGAGTGGAAGTAGTTGAGAAGGTTCCCTCCCATGTGTCCCTGTCCTCAGAGAGACGTCCCTCTCTTTAGCTGAGGGCGCCACTGTCCCCGCACAGGGAGGGCTTTGCTGCCTCTGTCCTCTCTGTGTGGTGGTAAGGTAGCCGCCCTCCGTGGTCCCCGGGGGTCCGATGTCACAGGTGGGCGGCGAGCGCCCCAGTGTCAAGCCAAGTGGCGCCCAGGCCTGAGCCCCGTCCCCTCCCCTCTGCAGGTGGGCAACAGCAGCATAGGCTGGTCACTTGGCTACATGCTGAGCCTCACCAACCAGATCCCCGCCGCTAGCGCCCTGGTCCGCCTGTCCATCCCGCCGCCTGCCTTCGTGGGCCTCCTGGCCTTCTTTGCAGCCACCGCCTTGCTGGGCCTGGCTTTCCTGCCCTTCCTGTGCTCCGCGTCCAGGACTGAGAAGCACTCTGAGCACTCCCTCGAGCACGCTGTGGACACCGACTGAGGTCAGGGCTGGGCGGCCTGGAGCTGGCGGGCTTCGTGCAGGGACACGGCCACCATCAACAGCTGGGCCACAGGACCATCAGAGCTGATTCTACCAGCGTAGCCCTGCAAACCCCTCTATCTGAGCCCTGCTCCTCCAGCAATCCCTGCCGACCTGGGAGGGACACAGGGACAAAGTGCCCTGGGTAGGACCTTCCTCCCATGTGCCCACAGGAAGGAGGTGTTGAAAGTGCAGTGGTTTTTGTGGGACCACTGATCCAGGGCCGAGTTTCCATTTCCCCCCTTGGTGTCCCTCCTGGCAGGACAGACACCCATTAAACAGTGACCCCTCTGACGTCACACTTGGGGCTCCTCCTCCTGGCCTTGACCCAGAGGAGCTGTGGATTGGGGGACCACAGCATGGGTGAGGGACAACAGCTAGCTCGCCATGCACCTGGACCTGAGGCACAGAGACCAGCATGTGTGTCCTGCATCCCTCCTGGGGGTTGGCTACACCAGCTGAGAAGCTGTACCTTGCGTTGTTCTCGGCAAGGCCCCAGGACACACTTGCCCCAGGATACCCTCACCCCCAGGACACAGCCTCAGGACGCCCTCAGCCCCAGGA
>PVJO010024768.1:0-23817 GCA_004026905.1 Hystrix cristata
ACAGCTTTGGAGAAAGAGATTGGTGTCAGAGGATGATATAGTCTTCCATTCACTTTTTTTGGTAGGGTCTTGCACACTCTACCACTGAGCTACATCTGTAGCCTCTGATGTATCCTGTAAATATGGTTAGGAAGTTTAAGTTCTATGCTATAGGAAATGGAGAACAATCGACAGGAGGAAAGAAATAGTTTAGGAAAATCTAATTGCAACATACAGGAAGGACCAGAGCAGTGCTTCTCTCAGTGCAGGCCACAGACTCCTTTGGCATTCCTGACTTTTTAGAGGGTCACTGAGATCAAAGCTATTTTCATAATAATACTAAAATGCTATTTACCTTTACACTGTGCTGACATTGGTGCTGATGTTACAAAGCATCTTTCCATTGATCAAGGCAGTGGGACTGCCTGGTGGTGGTTGTTTTAAGATTCTTGGTCACCATTCACCTACAGTGAGGGGGTATCAGCTTTCATCATGAATGGTCTTCGTGAACTGGTAAAAATCATGAAATCTCAACCCTTAAACACATTTATTTTTAGTGTTAATTGTGGCACAACGTGAAGTATGTGTAAGGTACTGTACTTCCTACTGAGGTATGGTTTTCTTAAAGAAATTAGCTTGTTTTGAAGTGAATTGACCAAGTCCTCTGCCCTCTATTTTTCTTTTTTAAAGAAGCACCATTATCACTTGAGAGGTTGGGAACTATGGTCATTCAGATTTGATATTTGGTAGGTGTGTTCTCAGAAGAAACTAAAGTGAATCTGTTAATTCAAAGATAACAACTGACAACATTTGTGGCCAATAATAAAATTTGAACTTTCAGCTTAAAATTATAATTTTAGAAAATTTACATGTTGCTGTAAGGTTAAGATTTCCTAATGTTTAGAGATATTTCTGTAAGATTAGTAGTAACATTAGCAGATGTGATTTTTTTTTTTGTGAAGTGAAATTTGTTAACAGTTAGGAGGTCTGTCTAACTCATTGAAGGAATATTTTGCAAATGACCAATGCATGATGTTACAAAATGATGCACATGTTAAAATATCCATTCAAAGTTCAAGATGAACCAATGAAATGAATCCCAACTTAAAAAAATTCATCAGTGGTAGGGAAATACCTCCTGTTAGGTTTTGCTGGTGGTAATATGAAAAAGTATCTACATTTGTCTAAATAAGCTATTTTAATAGCGTCTCCCTTTTTCAACAATGTATATACTGAGGCTGCATTTTCTTCATACTTCAATCAAATCAGAATACTACAACAGAATGCAGTAGATTGGACATAGCTTATTATATTTTTTATTTTGGAAATATAATATTTTATAAAAATATGTGATTAGTGTTGATATGTGGTAAGTTTATTATTTTAAATGAATTTTTAAATGAACAATTTTATAATTTCTCATTTGAAATTCCCAATACAGCAAATATCAATAGAGTTCATCTAAACAATAATTCTTACATCAAAGGGCTATTATGAAGGTTAAATTAGTTAATATTTGTAAAAATTTTAAAACTTTTTAGAAAATGAAGAAACAGTAAAAGCTTAACAAACGTTTTAAATTATTAGTAGACCTTTTTTATTATTCAGCGAGCTCATTAAAGAGAGGCGGGTGATTTGCACTGACAGTTTGAAGGACTTACATATTTTGATGCTCATGGACCTGCCCAGTGTTAACAAGGCAAAGTATTTGCTCTGTCTTTTACCTTCTAAATTCCAGGTGAGTGTTTCTCAGGTAGATGAGAACCTGGAAGTACATTCTCAATGATTCTGGGAAATATTGCTCTATGGCTTCCAGCCCCTAACATACTGGGAAGCAGAAAATGATGCTGAATTACTACCACACAATCTTGAGCTCAGCAAGCACATAGGTTAACAAAATGAAACACAATGGAGAAAATGAATTCTGGATTTCTTAGAGTCTTTTATACGCTAATGGACATTGTGAAACTCTAAAGGAGACAAGATTATGCTTTCCAAATTATTTGATAAAGCTCTGTTTTCTTCACATCACTTATTTTTCACACAGCCCTTGGGCAGAGGAATCAATTGTAATCCATCGCACAAAATAAATTTTGTTGTTTGACATCCAGTATGTGATCTTTAGCAACAGCAGCCTGAGCTGACAAATACATAGAAAATACATTAAAATTATTTTACCTACAAAGTTCGAAAGCAAGAAAAAACGTAATCTTACTTTATTCTAAGAAAAAAAAGCCAGTTTATGAGTATTTTCTATTTACATCATGATATGGTTTTGACAAATGCTTTATTTTTTAAGCACAATGGATTTAAGTTTTCTTGTTGGTGATGGTGGTGATAGACAATAAATATGGGACTCATAATATAATTGACATAAATCAATTATATGTCTGTTCTTGCCATATAATTTCTTTTATTCTAGTTCATAGATAAGTTCCAATGCTTTTTTTCTGTCACTTGTAAAATGATTTTAAAACTTTATAAAATCCACTGCTAGTTTTCTTTGGAGATTTACTAATTGAAAATGAAAGATTCATGCTTACTTGAATTTCTTTTGCTCCCCGAACTCCATCTTTTGTTTAATCTTTTGTTATTTTCACTTACAGTTTTTCTTATCAGATGGCTTTTAAGATGTTGTCATATCCTAGACTCAGTCCTTGCACCTCTTTGCCTCTCTATTTACACTTTCTCTTCCAGGCTTCTGGTTTTAAATATCACCTATCTGATAATAATTTGATATCCTCTTTCTGTTTCTCCCCTGTACTCATACCACCTATCTAACCTTCACCTCTGCCTTGATTTCCACAGCCGCCTCTTAATTACCGTACTTGTTCCTTGCTTTCTGAAAAGGTATTATTTCTGTCTTTATTTGTCCAATGTTTTAGGCATATTTTAATGGACTTTCATTTTTAAAGCAGTTTTACAGCAAAGTTGGCAGAAGGGACTGAGATTTTCCTGCCCCCACATGTGCAAAGGAGATCAGCCCTCTTTGACTCATTCACGGTTCTCGTGTCGTGTTCCTGCTCAGCATCCTCTCATCATACACAGAGTAAAAGCTGTCTGTGGGAAACTCTGCCCAGAAAGATGGTTGATACAAATGTTGGAGGCAGACACCTTGGGAAACAATAGTTTCCAGGCTTCCGGAATGCACGGTTAAAGATTAGAACATATCTGCAGAATCAACAATAGGTTGTGCTCAATAGATATTTGCTCTGGTCATTGCATTTCTCCTGCCCCTCGACAAGCTTTCTGCCTGATAAGTTTGCTTGAACTAGGTTAACATACATCAGATAGCAGGTCATCCTTTTTCTGGCCCTATTTCCCTGATCAAAACTCTTATCCCATATATTAAAATTGCTTTTCTTCTACATCTTTATTCTCATGTCCTTGAGTTGCAAATAAATAACCACAGAGGTCTCAGTTGTTTGCTGTTTCCCTTGAGCTCTCTTATGCCCAAGAAGCGGCCTCTCTGAGTTTTAGCGATTGAATTAAATGTCATCTCTGAGTTCTCTTTCTCATCCTCTGTGCAGTCACAGTTGCACACTTTAACAAGTGGTGCCCAATACGGGGGACTTCTTTTTGAAAAGAGAGAAACTCACCGTGGGAGGCAAAAACCTGCTGCCTCTGCTTAGCGTTTTGAGATCTTGAAACTCATTTTGTGAGGGCAGAAGGTGTAAATGGTGAGGTAAAAAACTAGGAGAGAAAAGCGAAGTAATCTACAGCTACGATTCATCATAGAGGACCAAGCTCCCAAGCCTGGAAAAAGTCAAGGATGCATACAACTCATCCTTCTGGGGAAGGATTAAAGATGTTATGGAATAGGCTGGTAGGACTTTTGTGAGGTTGCATCCTAGTCTTTTTAACCTAGAGGTTGTCACTGTCCAGTTGATTAGTGATCAGGGGCAGTGTTTCTTTACACACTCTTTCTCATATCTTTTAGTTTTCCCATTTGTGTTGCTATCATGGGTTAACTTTTGTCTGAAAAGGGAAAGCATTTTAAGGAGCACTTATGATGTCTTTATTTATTTATTTCAAGTCAGACGGGTAATGTGCCGACGTTGTAACAAGGACTGTGGGAGGCACATATCCTACATAAGCGTGAAAACCCAATCATCACTCTCATGAACTGAAGGATCACTTATGATGTCTTTAAAAAGAACCTGGATGCAGGGTTTCAGAGTCTCAACTTGTTGAATTGGTTTTTTTTTTTTTAATTTTAAACCAAGAACATGTATTGGTAGATTCTACATACAATGGTCATATTCATTACATTTATTCTGTACCTATACATGGTGCATCTTGGTTCAACTTGCTGAATTGTTAATTGTCATTCACCAGCACTGTCTCTGGTTTCTGTTAGAGGATAACTTGGATGTGGAGGGCTGTGAACAAGTTGAGTGCAAATTGAAACAAGGTCTTGGCTCAGTAAAGGATGATCATCTTGTTATGTGGCACCTTTGCAGGGTTGCTATTTGCACCATACAAAAAAAAAAAAAAACAGGCTCTGAAAGAGAAATTGTTTCCTCCTACCCTGCCTCCTTTGCCCTCCTCAGGAACCTTGGTTACCATCCATCTTCTCCTCTCATACAGGCTCCTCTTAAGGGAAGAAATTTAAATATTACAGAAATGACTAAGACTTGCCAAAATATAGGGACAGAATGTCATAAAGCTCAAGCCTTTGCAACCCCAGAAATGTTAAAATTGTGGCAAAAAAGGGTCACCTTAAAAAAGATGATAAAAGTAATAAACAAGATACTGGTCAAAATTGAAAACAGTTGCCATTGATAGCACGGCAATTGGTTCAGACTGTATGGGACAAGTTAAAATTATGATGAGATGTTCAAGATATCATGTTCTCCCCAAAGAAACTTTAATCAGTATTTTTACAAAGGTTTGAGGATGCCATGCCTGAACACAACACCTAGAACTGCTTTGTTTAAATTCAAGAATTCACTCTTACAATGTACAAAATTACAGCCAGACTTTCACTGCCTCTGGAGTCTAATTTGGATCTAAACAAGTAAACTAATTCCTTTTACAGTCGGGGACTCATTTGGGAAATTCTGTGTGTAATGGGTCCTGGGAATAAGGGAGACACATTCCACCCCATCTTTGGGTGGCCTGCTTTACCTAGGCACTCTGTCTACCCAGAATACCCTAGACTGTTATTTTAAGAACAGCAAAACTGACTCAAGGGAAAATAAGACAGACACTTGTGGTGACCAAATAACTTTGTGCAGGAGCCAAAATAAGCAATTAGACTATAAATACTGCCTCTTAAATGTGTAAGAAAACTGCTCTCAAGGTACACATAAAATCTCCCCTGGAGGCGATTACAGAAAAGACTGTTACAGGAACCAACTGAAAATAACAAACAGACATTTTAAGTCTTAGGAAATGAAGAGAAGAAAAAGAATTCTTCCTGGAACTTTGCCTGAGACAAATGCCAATTCCTGAATTCATAAGAGCACATTATTACAAATCTTAGCTGACTGATGAATTTATTTTTCGCTTTCAATTTGAGTTGGTATTTTTTTAAGTTGACGGGGTTAAAACATCTCTTGTGTTTTCTAAATTCTTAGACTACAGTTATTAGGTTAAATTGCTGCTTTCTGCTGGTACTAAGATAATTTTTACTATTCAAGATTACTTGAAAGGCTTGTTGGCCCCCAGTGAAGTTTATAATGTAATGATCTGAGCCAAATGGCCACAACCAAGTTCATTATAGAAAGACTGTGTAGTAAGTAGGAGAGAGATTAAAATGTAAAGAAAGCTATGCTTATAGGAATGCATTTTGGATGCAAGAGGATTTTGTATGAGGTGTTTTGATAGTGACAAAACTGGAAGGGTCAAGCATGTTGAAGATGTTTGTGGAGGATGTAGTTTATAGAAAGAAACATGTATATTTGCTTGCTGGTTTGATTGAGCCCAAACTGCCCTTTCCAAAATCTCCTTGTTGCTCAAAGAAGACTAGGGTTCTATGGCCCTGACTCACATCAATCACTCCTCCCAAGGCCTAATCCTTCTCCCCTATTTAATTGATGCTTTGAGACAAAGGCTCTAATTCTCATTTCTGGGATTAACATTAAACATGAGTTTTTCTGCATGACTAGTGGAGACATCGAAATTGGTCAATAATAAAACTCAAGACAAAACTGCTTTCTTGGACAGGTCCAACCTGGTTTATAGCATGCATTACCACTAGCTTTATGGTACACTAAACATATTTATATCTCTCACATGTACAGGTATTCAAAGATACAAAATTTAAAAAAATCTCATCACGTTAGTGACTTCCAGACTGAAGTTATCTACAGTAGTAAACTTTTAAACTTAAACATCTGGCTTCTTCTTTGTTTTCCAACTATTTATGATAAAATATGCATGCCAAGCTAACCTGAGACAACCAGCCAAAAGATGCAAATACTTTTTTAAGGCATATGTTTACAACACTTAAGTGTGCTCAGACACTGTATAGTTCAAACAATGACACATAAAATACATCTATAGACAGATAAATTCTTCTTAGGTAACACTCTATTAAAAAACCACACATTTGGATAAAAATTCTTTCATGTCACTTAATGTGACATGCTAATACGCTAATATGTTATATGTGATCTCAAGTTTTTTTTAATAAAGTTTTATACTTGCTATCCGTTAACATTCTGCAGGAATTCAACTTCTAGGGCAGCCATAATTGATAAAAAATAACATTTCCCTAAATAGTCCCTCAATATTTTTGATGATTTAGCCTATGTTGTGAGAGCCCTACAGATTATTGAAACCACCCTTACCATAATGGTAATGATAAAATTCTCTTTTACATATTTAGATATCTGCAAATTTGATTAGATACCACACTGCACCTTTCTCTGTTACTCACATATGCTGTCACTCGAATCTCCTTGGCTCCATAGTGGAGTGCAGTATTTGTGCTGACACTGGTTATGCCTCCTGCCTCTTTAAAAGGGGCTCTTGCTTCACATCAGTTTTTTCACCAAGGTGCTAAAATACCCATTCTTTCTTTCAATCTTACATATAAACACCCCCCCGCCCCAATCATACTTGCCCTGCCTGCTACAGACAGGTATAATATGCTCTTTACATAGGTGCTAATCCCCATGGTTTAAAAGTAATACAATTTGACAAATAGCAGATAAACTAACTCATCATAACCTTTTGGTGAACTTAAATATATTTCTATATATATCTCCAGAGTGTGTGTGTGTGTATATATATATACACACACACACACATATATACACATCTAAACATTAAGTTGTATCTCGATTCACAAATGGTTTTGTTTGCAAACAATTTGGTTCACAAACAGAAATGTTTGGCAAAATTTTGTTTTTTTTTTTTCAAACTCTGCACTGGGTGACAAACAGGACTGCAGCCATCTTTCCTACACAAATGCAAAAGACAAATGTGGCCATCTTTTCCAAAATTGTAGAACAATTCAAAAGCTTGTAAGTTCATGAACTGAGGTACCACCGTGTGTGTGCGTGTGTGTGTGCGCGCGTGCACGTATCTTAACAGCAGGTAAAACTGTAAAGCACACTAACCGTCACTTACTCTAGTGGGATTTCCCTCACAAATTAAAATTTATGATAGCCCCACATGTACTTCCAACACCTTTCAGGCTTTCTTTCAACTCTGACATAGTAAACATGTCACAGGTATACCTCATAAACTACAGATCAAGCAACCCCGGAAGGAGCTAATGGGCTTTTCAAGACCCGGTTATTAAAACAAGACAGAATGTATGTTGGAGAAGCCCTTCCATAAGAACAAGTAGCTAAAGCACTATTTAGTTCACATTTTAAAAATTCAGAAGGTTTCACTGCAGTAGAGAAACATTTTATTCCCACAAAGATCAAGTCAAAACCCCTGATCCTTTACCATGACCCATTGTCGGACCCACAACTTCTGGTTCCAACAGAATTGTCAACCGGGAGGAGTGGTGTGCATTTGTTTTGTCACCTGCAGGATCTCTCTGGGCTCCTGAAGGTCTGTGTGTCCACCTCGCATGACACTAAGTGAGCTGTTGCAAAGCGCGAGAATTCTCTTCACTTCTGAAAACCTGTTTCTTGCAGTGATCGCACACGTCACACATAACTTCAGAATTACAAAGATAAAAATGTTCCTTATCTTTCTCGTTTGGTGACATATATACCTCAAGTAAGTGACATGATTTATTGAGCTCACGTTCCTATCTCACCTATCTTTGACATAGTTACATGGGGAGATCCAAAACCACCATTTTCCTCTAGTGACACCTTATATACAGGTGACATTTAACCACCACCTCCCAACCCCCTAAGGGACCATGGGAGGGACTACAGCCACTCTGGATATTCCAGTGGTTAACATCTGTTACCCCACACAAGGTATTTCTTGCCTCTCCCAAATCCCAGATATCATGGATAGTAGTTATTGTGTTCCCTTTCATCCTCTCGTTATGTCTCCTTTAGACACTTTCTTTTCCCTATCAGGAAATCTTTCTGGCACTTAGCTGTTCCCGTCCTCCTTTGTATTATTAGAATTGGTAGCTATCAACATATAGATAAGTTCATATGGATTACTCATGATGCTTCTGATCATGTTATGATTTGCACTTCCCATCCATATAGTCTAGCCCTCATTAATCAAGAGCCCAAGGTAACCAAATATAATTCCTCTAATCATCATTACAGATCCTTTAAAGCACTTAATATCTCTTTGCCTGCTAATGCCACCTTGTGAACTCCTTGTGTTTACAAATAACAATATTTCTCAACTGACTATTACGTACATTATGATACTCAGACAATGAGCTGAAGTCTGGCTCCCCACCAATCTCCCTTGAGAATGCATAGTGTATCAGTCAGTGACTGCAAAAGAAAACAGATTTAATGAGAGATGCAGAAATTTACAAGATTAACTGACAATATTCACCCACAGAGTCAAATGTAGAAGAGTGCAAGAGACCTGTCCATGTGCTAGAGACCTGAGGAATCCAGCTGCAGGCCTAGATGCCATGGTTATGTCCCATATGAGTCCAGCCAAAGGCCTAGAGCCCACAGCAATGTCCTGTGCAGGTCCATATCAGGAGACTAAGGAATCCATGGCAGAAGACTAAAGGGTCTGTGTTAGAAAGCCCAAGGCCTGGTGCCGGAGGCTAGGGAGCCTGTGCTGGCAGGCTGAAAGGCCGGTGCTGAAAGCCAAAGAATCTGTGCTGAAAGCCAGATGACGCTCAAGGTGAAGGTGAAGACCACAGCTCCTAGTCAAAGCATCTGTGCCAAAGGCCAGGAGACAATGCTCAAGGTGAAGGCAAGACCAGAGCTCCTCCCAAGAGAAAAACATCACGCTCTCCTTGGTGCAGGAGAAGACTGGACCTCAGCTGAAGAGAACAGCCAAAGCTTCTCCTTTTGTAGAATCTTCCATGCCCAGAACTATGCTGACTCAATTCAGCTGGAGGTTCCCACCCATGCTGACAACCACCACAGATAGGAAATTCTGCTCTTGAACAAATTACCTCAACACTTAAAGATATTGGATAAAAATATTTTCTGGACATTTTAATTGCAACTATTATTGCCGCTACTACATTGGCTGCCACAGCAGCAACTGCAGGAATTTACTTGATTCATTCTATCCAAACTACTCAAACTATGAATGGCTATTTCCAAAACGTTACCTCAGAATTGTTCATGCAAACTGTCATTGATGAAGAAATCCTACAAAGACTTGACACCCTTGTGGCTGCTGTCATCTGGCTCAGCAAACTCCAACAAGCCCTATGGACACAGAGTTGTCCCAGTTGTGATGCTGGCTATTGTTTGATGTGCATTACTTCTATTCCTTTTAATCATTCTGAATCTTGGGAATAATTTCAGCACCTTCTCCATGGTTCCTTTCATACAAATCTGGATGGAGATACTACTAATTTCCAGAGCTGACCTCAAGCTCAACTTCATAAACTTCAAATGGAAGCTCACAGCATTACTTTGGATCATTTCTATGATATAACCTACTGGCTCAATCCCAAAGTCTGGTTCTCTGGTCTGAACCTTTGCATTTGGATTCTTATAGCTATTGGAATAATCATTTTTCTGCTCATTTTTGAAGTCCTAAGAGCACTCTGTATGCTGTTCCAGCAGATCCTCTGTGCAGAAGCCATGATGACCTTTCTCCATCAAGGTCAATATCCTTCTACCCTATACTCTCCCTCTTCAGCCCAATCTGAGTTGTGAAACAAAAAAAGGAGGAATTGTGGGAAATGCTGAGCACAGGCTGCTTGATATGAGTGCATAGTTAAGAATTAGAACATATCTGCAGGTCGACAGTCAGCAGAATCAACAATAGGTTAGTCTTAGATGTTTGCTCTGGTCGTTGCATTCCTCTTGCCCTTTGTAAGCTTCCTATACAATAAATTTGCTTAAAGGAGGTTAACATACAACACATAGCAGGCCATTCTTTCTCTGGCCCTATTTCCCTGACCAAAACACCTATACACTATATTGCTATTGCTTTTCTTCTACATCTTTATCCTCATATCCTCGAGTTGCAAATAAATACCCACAGAGTTTTCAGTTAGTTGCTGTTTCCTGGAAGCTCTCTTATGACCAAGAAGCAGCCTTTCTGAGTTCTTGATGATTGCATTAAATCTCATCTCCAAGAAATCTTTTTCATCCTCTGAGCAGCCACAGTCCCACACTGTGGCAGCTGTCCCCACTTACATGGTTCTGCATGACTTGACTGTCAACCTCCATTATTGTTTCTCACTCTCAGGCTGATGCACCATATGACTCTCTAGTTACTACCTAAACTCGTTAGGCCCGTCCCTGTTTCTAGATGTCAATGTTTGCTGTTCCTTTTGTCTAGACCACTCATTTTGTGCTAATTATTGTTTGAATGTAAATTTTTCTCAAATCTTGATGATGAACTCTTCTGTCCCCATGGTCGATTCTTTTTATTCTTATAACAACAAGCTAAATTTTGAACCAATGAGTTTTGAACCAATGAATTGCAAGAACATTTCTTTGCAATTCAGTGACATATGCAATTATAGTTTTCTTTTAGCTATCTCTAGTGACTCTGTCTTGCATTCTATTGCCCCGATAAATGCTTCAAACCTTTACATATTCACTAACTCTTTAATATACCCAACATGCTTCTTGGTAGAAAATATTCTCATTTACCCACTGAAATTATAGGCACTCTTAGGAGTAAATTTTTTTATGTTCTCATTTTTCAAACTTCAAATTGTATTTAACTCTTATTAAAGTTCATATTAGTTACACAGAATAATGGGTTTAATTTTGGCATACTTGTGCATGCATATAATATACTTCGGTCATTTGTACCCTCCGGCATGTCCCTTGTTTCCACCCTTTCTTGCCTCCCTTGCTATCCTTTCTCCCTCCCCTGATTTCCTTCCAATTCTCTAACAGTCTCTTGTACTTTTAGGTCATCTCTCTCCTTTCTTTGCTAGATTCCACATGTAGGTAAAAACCTGCTACATTTGTCTTTCTGAGGCCGACTTCTTTTGCTTAACATGATGCTTTCCATTTCCATCTATTTTCCTGAAGTTGATAAGATTTCACTCTTCTTTCTGTCTGCATAGCAGTTCACTGTGTGTATATACCACACTTCCCATATCCATTCATCAGATGATGAGCGTCTAGGTGTTTTTATAGCTTAACTATTATGAATTGCGTCACAATGAACATAGGAATGTAGATAGCTCCCTGTATTCTCACCAGCATTTTTTGATCAATTGATTGATTGATTGTATTCTTGATGATAACCACCCTGATAGGGTGAGATGAAATCTCAATGTAATTTTGATTTGCATTTCTCTGGATGTCTAAAGATGTTGACTATTTTTCATTTTATATATAAAATCTTCTATTGGAAGTGCAGCTGGTGTTATTTTCTCCATTCTGTAAGGTGTTTCTTCATTCTCTTAATTGTTTCCTTCATTGGGCAAAAGCTTTTTAATTAGATGCAATCCCACATGTTGAGTCATGCTATAATTTTTGTTATTGAAATGAATAATATTTTACTCATGAAGTGGCTGCCTGTTCCTATGACTTCACCTATCTCTCCTATGCTTTTTTTCAGATGTTTTAGTTTCAGGTCTTATATTTAGGTCTTTGATCCCTCTTGAATTGACTTCGGTAAGGCTGAAAGACGAGGATCTAGTTTCAAAGTTCTACACATGGGCATCCTGTTTTTTCAGCTCCATTTGTTAAAGAGGCCTTTAAAAAAAAAGTCACATGTTTTTATCTCTTTTGTCAGGAATCAGATGGCTGTAGCGGTGTGGGTTTCTTTCTGCATTCTCTATTCTATTCCAGTGGTCTATGTGTCTATTCTTTTGCCAGTACTATGCTATTTATGTTATTATGGCCTTGCAGTATATTTTGAAACTAGGTAATGTGATACCTCTAAGCATTGCTCTTTTTGCTCAGAATTGCTTTGGCTAGTTGGGGTCTATGTGTTTCCATATGAATTTTAAGATTGTTTTTCTAGTTCTGTGGAAAATGTCATTGAAATTTTGATGGGAATTGCATTGAATCTGTAGATTGCTTTCAGTATTATGGCCACTTAAACACTACTAATTTTGCTGATCCATGAATATAAGAGGTCTTCCCATCATGTAGCATTTTTTTCAGTTTCTCTTAGTGATCTGTAACTTTTTTGTAGAAATCATTCATCTCCTTCATTAGGTTTATTCCTAGATATTTTTGAAGCTATTGTGAATGGAATTGTTGTCCTGACTTATTTCTCAGTGGGTTCATTATTGATGTATAGAAAAGCTATTGATTTTTTTTATCCTGCCACTGCTGAATTTATTTATCAGATTTAAAATTCTTCTGCAGGAATTTTTAAGGTCTTCTAAATATAGGGTCATATAATATGCAAATGGGGATAATTTAACTTCTTCCTTTCCTATTTGCATCCCTTTTATTTCTTTCTTTTGCCTAATATAATGTAACGCCATTAACTGTAGCCATCATACTGGGCAATAGATTTCTGGGACTTATTCCTTCTGCGTAACTTACCTGTGTATTATTTGACCACCCTTCACACATGTTTCTTTCTTCCTTTAACCCCCTGGACCCAATTCTGGTAACCTGAATTCTATTCTCTGTTTTCATACCGTTTCTTATATCTACAACACCTTTCTTTTAGAAATCACTTATTGTCTGCTAATTATTATATCCAATAATTTCTCATTTATCTTCATAGCACATGAACTTTTCTGACTTTTGATTTTGCTTATACATCTTACATATTACAATTCATTTTGTTTTTACAACCTTGATTTAATATGTATTTGGCAAACTTATGCAATTTATCGCATTGGTTTTTATTTTTCATGTACAGTGAAAAATATGAGTACTATCCTAGTCTCTGTGCTCAGGTGTTAGTGATCAAAGCTCAATTCAGAGCAACTTAAGCAATAATAAAGAAGGCAAGGGTGAGCCTCCTTCATGGACCCTGATGTCCTCAGACTCTGTCTGCTCTGCATTCCTCCAGTTTTGGGGGGTTTCCTGTGATGGTAAAGTTGGCCACCGACTGCTCTAGGTTTACATTATCCCTACAGCTAACATCCTGGGAAGAAGTGAATATCCTTTTACTGATAACTTTGTAGATGGCTGAGGTACTTTGTGGCATAGCTCGGGTCCTGTGATCATCCTTGAAGCAATCGGTATCGTCAAGGAAACGAGGACCTGGAATTACCAGTTCTGTTCATTGGCTTGCTTCTGGAATTGAGATCTGGGCCATGCCTCTGCCTAAATTGCATGGCCTGAGATTGGGGGAGCTGAGTCCCCTACAAAATTCCTGTGTGTTTTTGAATGAGTGGTTTCTTGCCAGGATCTTTAGCCTTGGAACCCAGAAAGCCCTGATTTTCTATCTATCTTCAGGACCTGATCATTTGTGAGGTGCCTTCCCTGCACTAGAAGCCCCTTTGTCTGGTCACCCTAGATTCTGGTAACTGTCCAAGCCGGCTCCATGCTCACATTGGTAGGAGGGAAAAGCAATCAGTTCTCTGGTGTCTGTTGAGTGTAAGTTGTGGGACTGGTGTTTAAATAGATTGTTGGGTTTAATTAAGGTCAACTCTCACTGGCCCTGGTTTCAAACTAGAGATGGCAGGGCCTGTGTCATTCCCAGCCTAAGGTTAAACTTCTTAGAGAGGCTATGTCTAATTTGTACCCTCTCCACAGTGGTCTCCTGAGCTTGTCTCTCACCTCGTCTCTTTGGGAGACTAACACTAGAATCCTTAATGTCTAGGTTATACTTTATGCTTGGGTCTGCTGGCCCTTCTGGCTTACCATTTTTCTCTGAGTGTTGGCCACTGCCAAGATCAAGTTAGTCCATTAGTCCTTGCCTCTAGGGGAAGCAGAAAGTAGAGCTGGCTTGAAGTTGGCAGGTGGTCATATTCGGGCAGTGGCTTGCTGTGTTGCCCTGCTAAGATGAAAACCCTCACTCCTCTCCCAAGGCATTGCCCTTATCTGTGACTGGGTCAGTTGATTTGTGGGTGCCTCTGCTGACCTGTGCCAAGGAGAAACAAAACGCAGAGGTAACTTGGAGTAGATGGGTGGCTGTGGCCAGGACACAATATCCATGAGTGCAGAGTTGGTTGGGGGTCAGTACATGAGTCTGTCTGTCTGGTCCACAGGGGTGCAGGTCCATCTGTCTGGTCTGCAGGAGTGTGAGCCTATCCACACTTTGGTTAATTTTTGTATAATTGACACAGTCAGAGACCATCACAGGGAGAGAGGACAAACAAACGCATGCCTCTTAACCCTTTGCTTGTTATAAGCATGACCAATTGTGGACTTTAAAAACTGTTTTTACTAAAAAAACCTGACTATTCACTTGGGCCCACAGATGCCCAGTAGGTAACTAAAAGCAGAATAAAGATTGACCTTCATTTTTTACTTGTCTCCTTTACTACAATAAAACTTTGGGCCTGATCCCTTCTCAGCTCTCTATAAAGGCATGTTAATTATTTAGGGAGTGTCTTCTTCAAAGCTGGCAATATAATGTTGATTAATCCTAAATTTACATAGCCTGTCCCATCCCCTTCAATACTGAAGACAACAAGATAAGAGATTCATATTCAACCGTTGATGAGCACCACGAAGTCTCCAGTTATTGCCGTCCAAAAGCCCCACTCCAGAGATGTGACTCTTTCGGGGGACATTTTGGATCAGATCATAATAGCTATCTGAGACAATCTCTCTTCAATCAGTGTGACCCAGACAAGTCAAAAAGTTTGACAGCCCTGATCTAACGTATTGTAAATGTTCAAAGACGGGCTTCCATACAGTTCTGGTCCCAGCAGTTGTGCTGTTTTCCTTTTAATAAGTAAAAAAATTACAAAGAAAACAATTAAATGCATTTAGCTAATCTCTAAGTTATCTTCAACTATACGGAATATAATTAATAATTCAAGTCAAGGCAGACTTGTCTGTTTCTTTCTCCAATTAATTCAACATCTAAGAGACCACTTTGTACAAAAGAAATATTTGTTAAATTTGAAAGAAAATTGTGCATGGCCAAGTAAAAAACGGGCCATTTCTTTTTTTTCCTCTATTTTTGAATTAACTGATAAATTTTAAAACTTACTGGGAATGATAATTGCCTGACTGGAAATCTGAAGTGTTCTTAGCTATTGTAAGAAATTGCCAAAACAGTAGGTCAAAGACATTCCTAATGCTAATCTTCAAACAAGTTTGCTTAGATGGCTTTTATTCTTATCTTGAATGAAGAAAGGAAGTGGGTCGAATCCCAAGACAAAATGCCCATGTTTTAATATCAATTTCAAGAGCCTTAGTTATACAAAATGAAGCCTTCGTCCAATAACATTATGTGGAAGACATGTCACATGATGGCATAATGTGAGAAATTTCCTTGCCATAAACGATTAAGATATGAAACCAAGGAGTTCAAGTTCTTTTTCAGAGTTGAAATCCCTTATGGTATTTGCTGGTATTGTCGAATTGTAAACTCACTTTATGTCACTAGGTGGCAGGAGCTGCAAGTTGAAAGACAATCATATCACCAGCTATGACGCAAAATAATTGTCGTATACCTGTGTACTGGCTCCTTTTGGTACGTAGCTATATTAATCTTGGAAACTCTCACTGGGACAAGATGAATTTTGTTTGGATCTTTATGAAATACATATAATAGAAAACAGACACTAAGTTCTTGGTGAAGACAAATTTTAAAAGAATATATAAAAGAGAAATCACACAAGTTCTGATGATCACAGCAGGAAATGCAGGTATATTCAACAGAGTAGCGAGAGAATATAACGAAGGTCCTATTTAGTGAAGGCCTTCAGGTGAAGGCCCAGACACATCTCGTGTTTGGGGATCAGCGGGCATAGATTGAAGCCGCTGCTGCTGCTTAGAGCGGTGGTGGGTTGTGTGTGTGAAGGGGACGTCAAGAAGCGAATAGTTGGACTTTTATTTTCTGGTTTTATGATGTTGCTTCCCACTGGGGAGATCTCAACCGGAAGGTAGAAGGCAAGGGAACTTGGAGACGAGGTACATAAAGATCAATTTTTAGGGAAACAAGAACAAGGTAAAGAAAATAGAGAGAGAGTTGGCAAGGGGAAATGAAATAAACCAGCACAGGTAGCTTTTGAAAACTCCTTTAAATAGGGCCTCCAAGTAAGAAATTTCAAGCAGTCAGCCTCGCTTATGAACGGGACTTGTGAAATCATGGAAAACTCTTGCGTGGATGGGGCTGCTGTGGTCAGAGAGCGTCCTTGATAAAATGGTGCCTGGAGATCAGCTGACCGGCTGCCTTATGGCTTTGATGGCAAGTTGAACGATCTGCTATGGACTCCTGGACTTGAATGCTTGCTTAATCCTATCATTGTAGGTTTTTGCCTTCTTAAACCCAAATTCCTTACTCCCTCTTCAGAACACACTTTGCCTTTACACAGATTGGTGTTTCCTAAGATGCAATTCCTAAGACCCCAAGTGAAGCACTTTGTACTCTATAAAGTTAGTATTTCCCTTGTCTTCATCAGCTGTTCTTAATACATTAAAGTACACAATACTGTCTACTTTTTTCCTTCTAAAAAAATCTCTGGGAGTGCAAAGGTAATGCAAGCATGTGAGGCTTACCACACAGATTTAGCAACTCAAGATTTCAAAAAATATGTCTAAAGTTTTGCTAAAGGAAGACCCCTCAGGCCAGAAGTCATTGTAGAATTATCGATCCAGGCAGTTTCTACTGTGCAAACTCATGTGCTCTGGGGACAGGACTGTAGGTTGAGTGTGCTGATGGGTTGATTCATTGTCTCTGTCCACGCAAAATATCTTCGGCACTTTTAGATTTGAAAAGAAGAACATGAGACCCAAGAAGTATCAAGAAGCAGGAGGAAAGTGCCCTGGAAATCTCACAGTTTTGATTTGGAAAGTTTCACAAATAATTGAAACCAGGCACAGTTCAATATTCTGCATATAATAGAGAGTTCTGCTCTACTGGGTCTTAAATAAAAATAATTGAAACCCAAAGTAGATTTTCTTGTTTCTTTTCCCTCAGCCCAGATTGTTTTATGAGAAAAGATTAACACACCCAGGGAGAATCCAGTAGGGAAGACTTAGAAATGCTCCACACCCCACATAGCTTGCTAGTTTACTGAGGTGATGTTTTACATGGACTTGGATTTCGGTCACTTGCTAGCTGGCTGAGACCCTCAGTTTTCTTGGTGCTTGGCATCTGGCTTAAACGCAGGCCATCTTCTGCACTGTTAGTGTTTACTTTAGATATTCTCCTGGCAAACTTACTCAAGCCCACTGCTCCAACAACAAGTACAGTGATGACCCCCAGTTAAAATATTCCCAAACTCAAACACAACTGCTTTGCAACAGCGTTTCTAATCCCCTTTCCAGATGATGCAACCACAGAGTGCCTGTGAGCAGTCCTACCACCACTGCCGTCTTCCCTCCTCAGTAAGTTGCTTGTTTCCATTTGTTCTCTCCGTAGTCATCTTCGGTATCTATGAGAGATTCATTCCAGGACCCCTGTGGACACCAAGCTCCACTGATGCTCGCCCATATAAAATGGCGTATCATTTGCGTACAACCTCCTCATCCTCCTGTGTACTTTAAATCATTTCTAGATCACTTGTAATACCCAATACATTGTGCATGTTATGGAAATAGGTGCTATGTTGTGCTGTCTAGGGAATAACGAGAAAAATATCTGTATGTGTTCATTATGGTGCAATATTTTTCCAAATAGTTTCAGGCCCCGGCTGGATGAATGTGAATGTGAAATCCACGGATCTGGAGGACTGACTGTTATTTTTGAGCACAATCTCTTTCCTGGAACCTCTTTGCTACCACTATAGGTCAGCACCCTTCTCCCGCCGGTGTGCTCTGCTCCAAGTCGGCCTTAGGACTTCCAGCTGTTGAACGAGTTGGACTGTGCATGTCTTCATTTTATCTGGCTTCGCTGGTTAGCACAGCTATCAGTTCTTCTGTCCAGATAAGCCACACTAGCCTCCTTAGGAACGCAGCACTTATTTCTCTTGCTTTCAGTGGTGCATCACGCATGGTTCCAGTGTGTAATAGCAATTATTACTACACTGCACTTGCTTATTTCTTTATCTATCTCTCAGAATCCTGATATTCTTTGAGGTTTGAGGCTTTGTCTTAATACCTGAGTATCTGTACTAATCATAAGCAGCAATGAACAAATGCAAATTACTAAGTAAATAATTGTATGTGAATAGGACTATCCCCTGAGCAGGGAAATGAAATTCAAAACTTCTCTTCACTGGTAAATTGTAGTCTAACGGCATCACTTAACAAGGACAAACTCTGTTCAGCTGTAGTCCTCAGCCTGGTGGAAGACCCAGCTTGTCTGCCACAGGAGCTGGGCTATTGGGAGGGCACACTGGAAATACAAGGTGCTCCTTTTTTTTTTAAAAAAAAAAAGCTTCATTTTGTATTGAATCCTGATGACTGTGTTTATATCAAAACCTGCTTTTTCTGACATTTACTAATAGAACTATATCATATTTCCTTTGAGTAAATTACCTTGAATATGTTTATTGCTAAAAATTTACATCTTTAATGCATATACTTTACATCTTCACATCATTAAAAATTTATATTTTTAATTCATCTGTATTATATCTGTATTTACCTCTTTAATCACATCTGTACATTATTAAAAATTTACATTTTCGTGCATCAGTAAGGGCATTTACTCTAGTCAAACATTTTCAAAAATCTGACATGAAAATCTATTGGTAAATTTAAACCTTTAAATTTTATCCTTAATGTAATTCATGTCATATTTGGATTTAGTTCCTTTACTTTATACTTTTATTTGTCTTTTTTACATGGCTTTTCCTCCTACATTCTTTTAGATGGACCAGGATGTCTAAAATTCTATTTTTCCTTCAACCTGAATATGGGCATTAGCACTTTCCTAAGTAATGCCAAACTGTTTTCCAAAACTGTTTCACCAATTTACATTCCTATTTGCAGTGGATGGCAATTTTCTTTGCTTTACATTCTAACCAACACTTGATGTTGTTTTATTACTTCTGACAGTCTCATGAGTATGCAGTGGTCTCTCAGTGTGTTTTAACTGGCATTTATCTGACTCCTGGTGAGGTTGATCATCTTTTCATATATTTAGTGGCCCTTAAAATCCCTCTTTACCTGGAAGATATCATGTTAAATGAAATAAACCAGGCAGAGAGAGGCAAACACCACCTGTGTGGAATTAAAATAGAAAGTAGAGTGGCGTCCAGGAGAGGTTGAGGAAGATGGTGGTGGGGCGGGATTGGGTACAAAGTTCCAGTGATGTAAGATGAATAAGTCTGCAGATCTAAGGTCCAGCCTGGTGACTGCGGTTAATATATGTATACTTCGAAATTGCTAAAAGGAGCAGATCTTGAGTGTGCTCATCACAAAGAGATGGCGAGAGCTTGATTTAGTCATTCTATTATAGACAGCTAAGTTAGGGAGAAATATTATAGGCAGTCAGACAGAGCTGGGCCCTTGATGGCGTCAATACACAAGAGGAGAACACACTACAACTATGGCTAGAGGCACATCGTTGAAGGGCAGGCCTCAAGATAAGGACGGAATGACCAGAGCTACACCCCTGGCTAAGGGAAAAAACAGTGAACTGAAGATTACACTCACCTGATCTGATAAAGTCTAGGTCATCCAGGTGGGCAACCAAGACCTCCAGATCCACCCCATCCTGGAATGTCTTTATTCTTTCCATGTCCATTTGCTACGTGACCTTCTTCCCCATTGGATCAATATTACCTACGCGACTACACTTGTTGTACCCACCTCGCAATCTTGCTCTATAAAACTTCTCGTGAAAAGTAGGCTTGTTGGCAACCTACTCAGGTCTCCTCCTGTCTCTCAGGAGCTCTCTTTCTCTCTCTCAACAAATTTCCTGCTCTTAACCTCCTTCGTTCTTTGACTTTGGGGAACACGAACTCGGCGTAACTGACATCCAGCAGGTTGGGAGTTATATTTTTTCCTCTATGTCAGTTCACAATGGATATGGATGTCAAGACATCACATAGTGCCCCCCCCCGGCCAAAATATATTAATAAGAAACCTTTCCCAGTGTTCATAGCTTAAGGCCTTTTTTTTTTTCCTGTTAGGTAGTTTATTTCACATAGATTAGTAGCATTTCATTACATCTTTATACCAGGCTTTTGCCAGTTATGTGAGATCAGCTTTTAGGGAGTTAAAGGTTTTTGGATGCATCTTGTTACCATAGTTTCTCATGTTTCTATTGTTTTTGTGAATTTAAACTAAGGCACAAATTAATTTTTATACTGTTTCACATACAAACACCTCACGTTTATATACCAAATTAAAGGAGGAAAAGAAACAAACAAACAAAAATGCTACAAAGACATTTTTATAGCAGCACAATTCATAATAGCTAAATTTGGGGTGGCCTATATGTCCATCAACAGATGCATAGATAAACAAAAATGTGGTGCATATACACAACGGAAGACTGCTCAGCCATAAAGAAAGACAAATTTGAGTGATTTGGAGAAAAATGGATGCATCTCGAGGCTATAATGCTAAATGAAATGAACCAGACACAAAAGGTTAAATAGTACCTGATTTCTCTTATCTGAGAAACTCAAAATATAAACATTTTAAAGAGTAAAATAAAAGAGATGACAGGAAACAGGGAGGGAGACTTTGTGAAGACAGAAAAGAGATCTAGGGAAAAAGCGAAGGACAGGGAGGGGAAGGCGTCTTAGTTGTTTTCGCATTGCTGGGACCAGATACCTGACACCCACAAGTTAAAGGAAGAGAGGTTTATTTAGCTCACAGTTTGTAGAGGTTTCAGTGCAGAGTCAGCTGGCTTTGGGGGAGGGTGGCATGGCAGAGGGGCATCTCAGAGGAGAAAGGATCTGGGGCTTGCAGGCAGTAAACAGCAAGCAGCAGCAGCAGTAGCAGCCTGCCTTCCCTTTCTCCCTTTTTTCTGCATCCAGACTACAGCCTAGTGATTGGTGTCACCCACACCGAGGGTGGGACTCTCATTACCCACACCCAGAACTATGCTAAACGCATTCACTTATCACACACTCATACTCCCAATGTCACACACTCTGAATCCAGCTTCCTCTGAAAAGTCCCACCTGTGAGCACTGGAGGCTTTGGGGGACATCTAGATACAAACCATAACAGAAGGGGAAGTAAAAGTGGTTAAAATATGATATAAATATATGTGCCAGTTCCCAACAATGATACAATTATTATGCGTTGCAAACATACAACAGTAAAATATAAATAAATAAATAAGAGCACATTGAGAAACAATTATGTGTGTTGTAAATGTCTCTTTCTAATACGTGGCTCATTTCCCCTAGTTCTACCACATCTTGATTTTGAATTCTTTCTTTCTTTCTTTCTTTCTTTCTTTCTTTCTTTCTTTCTTTCTTTTCTTTTTTGGCGCTGGGGATTGAACTCAGGGCCTTGTGCTTGTGAGGTGAGGGTTCTAACCACTGAGCTAAATCTCCAGCCTGAATTCTTAATTTCAACATAGCTAAATTTATCATTTTTTCCCTTATGGTTGGTAATTTTTCTATCTTGTTTATGTCTTTCCCTCCCCCAATATCATAAACATATTTTCCTGTATAATCATCCAAAAGCTTTATGGGTTGCTGTTCTTGAGGATGTTTAATTTGTTTGGAAGTGGTGTTAATGCGTCTCAGGAGGCAGACCTATTTTTAATCGAGATATCTGATTACCTCAGGCTGTTTATCTACAATTTGCAATAAAACCTATATAATGTATCGCATTTTCCACAGCTTGTAATAACTACTCTCTCAATCTGTAATAACACTTTAGTCCTATATCATATATTCATCAATACATGTTAATCTCTGGACATTACTTCTCTGCTTCACTGGTCTGCTTGTGTGTCCTGGAGCATTACTAAACAGCCATGTTCACTCCTGCTTCATCATTAGTGTTGCTGTCTTCTGGCAATTTTTTTTTCTAATCCACCCAGTGTAGCCCTGGGTTTCGTGTTTTGGGAAGCAGCACTTTTAGGAATCTTGGCTTTGTTTTAGAAACATCTTTATTGTCAATCATCTCACATGGTATTGGGTCTGGAAGTGTTAGTGGGTAGGTTCCAATATTCCTGGGTTCTTCCCCTCCTCGAACAAGAATTGAATGAGGGCAACAAAAAATAGTTCTAAAGTTTTATTTAAAATTAGAGAGAAAAGAAGAAAAGGAAAGTTGAGCATAACAATAGAAATAGCAAAATGTGTACCTCACCTAGAAGGCACGGTAGGCATGATAGCCTTGGCACTGGGTATACAGACACTGTCTTTGCAAGGGAGGGAAAAAGGGGAGCACTTTCCCTGTTGACCCGATAGAAAGGAAGAGAGCTTGCTTCTGGTGTCATGTCTATTTATAGAATGGAGTTCCTGTGGAAACTTGAGAGAACTCCCTACTGTCGCATGAGAGGGGCAGGCTTGAAATTGGCGCCTCCGGCTGACATCAGGTCCAGGCCACTCCCCCAGGGCTGACGTGGGTCCAAGCCACTCCTCCAGGTCAGGGCCCCTTGCTGGCCAGCCTTAGCCACACCCTATTTCTACCTCAGAAGGATTTCTGAGGATATCATATTCGTCACATGGCTGGTGACAAAACGTCCTCTATTGGCAAGAAGAATCAGCACTAAGAACACTTATGGATCTTAAGACAAAATATTACTGTAAAGTCCTTGAGTGGATGTGAGTAAGAAGAGGGTATGTGAAGAGAAGCTCAGTCCTTTCAGATCTTGATGGGCTCTACCTAATAAAACATGACATATAGCATGGAACATTTTTATAGAGGCATTGGGTAGTTTACTACGCCATTTTATTTTCTATACCAGATATTCTGTATGTTCTTTCTGGCTGATGAGCTGATAGTCCTGTCTCAGAAGACAATTTTTTAAAGACAAACATTTATATAATCCTTATCACGTGTCTGGTGCTGTCTAAAATGGTTTGTAAGTATTTTCTTATTTAATGTTCGTACAACTTGCTCAAGTAGGTGGTAGTTGTAACAGATGGATTAACTGAGATGTGGAATAATTAGTTGGGCTGTCTAATGTCAACAGCTGGGAAGCAAGAGGTGGGGCTGGGATTGGAATCCAGGTGGCCCACTGCGGAGCAAACACTCTCAAGCCCTTTGCTCTTTTTACTGATTTTAGCTTGTGATTTACCAATTTTAACTTCTCTGGAGTTAGCCCAGGTGGAAGAAGTCTTAATAACTAAAGCATGATAGTCATCCTTGAGGAAAGAAATAAAAAAAA
>PVJO010024769.1:0-23772 GCA_004026905.1 Hystrix cristata
AAAAAAAAAGCAGTTAGAGAGAATTTCAAATCATTTATAACAGCAAACCCATCAGAGTAACAGCAGATATTGCAAAAGAAACTCTAAGAGCAAGAGTGCTTGGAATGATGTACTTCAAACCCTGAAAGAAGATAGTTGCCAACTTACATCAGGCAAAATTATCTTTCAAAATCAAAGGAGAAATAAAAATCTTCCAAGATAAGTACAAACTAAAGAAATTCATGACCACCAAACCAGCATTGCAGAAATTACTTAATGGAATCCTAAACAGAGGAAGAGAACAATCATAACCACAAGGCCAAGGGAAAGAAAAAAAAATTCAGTGGGAGAGTGTACAAATGAACAAAAATTAGGAATAAATCAAAACTCTACCAACCAAGAAAAGCCCAGGACCCAATGGATTTACTGCTGAATTTCACCAGTCCCTTAAAGAAGAACTAACACTGATGTCCCTCAAACTCTTCCAGGGAAGAGGTGCTTCTGAATTCTCTGTATGAAGCCAGCATTACCCTAATACCAAAACTAGGGAAAGGAAGGGAAGGGAAGGGGAAGAGAAGGAAGGGGAGGGAAGGGAAGGGGAGGTGAGGGAGAAAGAAAGAAACTACAGACCAATATCTTTGAAGAACACAGAAGCAAAAATCCCTCAAAAAGATTCTTTCAAACAGAATTCAACAAAACATTTAAAAAGATCATACACCACGACGTTGGTTTAATCTCAGGGATATACAGATAGTTTGATATACATAAATCATATAACATATCACATAAATAGAACCAAGGATAAAAGCCACATGACTATCTCAATAAATGCAGAAGAAGTTTTCAACAAAATTAAACATCCCTTCATGAAAAATAAAAAAATGTGCAGAACATAGGTATAGAAGGATCTTTCCTCAAATTGATGAAAACCATAGCCAACATTATACTAAATGGGGAAATACTGAAAGCATTTCCTCTAAAGTCAGAAATGACACAAATATGTCCATTTTCACCTGTTCAATGCAGTACTTGAAATTTTAGCCAGAGGAATTATCCAAAAACCTCAGATACAAATAGAAAGGAAGAAGTCAAATCCCTATTCCCTATTGTAGATAATATGATCTTTTACATTGAGGGCCCAAAAAAACTCCACCAGAAGACTTAGATCTGATAAGTAAATTCAGCAATATGGCAGGATATAAAATCAACAACAAAATTCAATAGAAAGAAATGAGGAAAACAATTCCATTCACAATAGCTTCAGCAAATAAAAAGCCTAGGAATTAACCTGTCCAAGAACGTAAAAAGATCTCTATAATGAAAATTACAGAACAAAGAAGAAAGAAATTGAAGACATTAGAAAATGGGAAGACTCCCTTTGTTCATGAATGGGCAGAACTAAGACTATTAAAATGGCCACATTGCCAAAAACTGTCTACAGGTTCAATGTGATCCTTGTTAAAATACCAACTAGAAAAAACAATCCTAAAATTTATATGAAAGGACAAAAGACCCAGAATAAAAGCAGTCCTGAGCAAAAAAGAGCAATGCTGGAGATACTACAATGCCTAATCTCAAATTATACTACACAGACATAGTAACCAAAACAGCATGGCACTGGCACAAAAACGGACATACAGACCAATGAACAGAGCAGAAGACACAGAAACATGTACTTACAGTCATCTGAGTTTTGACAAAGGGGCCAAAAACATGTTGGAGAAGACAGCCTCTTTAACAAATGGTCCTAGGAAAACTGTTCCAAAGGTGTGGAACTGTTAGGAAAAAAATAGGGGACAGACTTGAAGGGATAAGCACAAGCAAAGACTTACTGAGTAGGAGTCCAATAGCCCAAGAAATAACAGCAAGAATCAAGAAATGGGATTGCATAAAATTAAAATGCTTCTGCACAGCAAAAGCATGAATCAATATGGAACTCCAATAGAAATGTTACCCTGCTTCCCCCAAAATAAGACCTAACTGGAAAATAATCAACCTTGAAAACGAGAGATCAACAAGGCCAGCCCCATTCACCTTGCTTTACCTGTCATGACAGAGTAGCCACCAAGCAAGAGAACAGCAAGGTCTTGTCTTCTGCAGGACACTGGCCATCAGCATGGTAACGACCAGTGCTTCTTTTCCAGGCAGGTCTTATTTTCAGGGAAACACAGGTAGTACATCTTGAGACCTGCACAGAGCACTTGGCACAGCTCTTTTGCATTCTAACTCAGGCCAGTCACTTTGGACTCAGACGAGCCTGCATGTAAAGGGTGGTTATGATGGTGTCTATCCCTCCTCTTGTGTTTTTGTGCTATGGCCAACAGGTCAATCTCTACCTAACAAAAGCTGACTTGTCTCATATTCTAACAGGAGGAATTTCTAAGACTACTACACTTCAGAATTACCAGAATCAATGTCTACAATGACAGACTCACGCCCTAGAAAATTCTGATGCATCTGATCCTGAACAGTTTCCTACAGGATAAACTGTTGCAATCTTATTATTCTTTGTAAACTGGCAATTCACTGTGGTATCGAATTAATAACCACCCCATTCTCGGATCATAATTTTTTGAAGAAGACATAATCCCAGATGGTTCAAATTTTCATCCTTGGTGGGTACTATTGTAACATGACTTATTTTGTTTATTTTCAACTCTGATTTCTGTCTACTAGATGATTCTGAGGAAGATGGCGTTTTAGTTACTTTTCTCATTGCTAGAACAAAATAGTTACTGGAGGAGAGGTTTATTTTAGCTCACAGTTTGTAGCGGTTTCAGTCCACAGTCAGATGGCTCAAAGGCAGGGCAGCAAGGCTGAGAGGCACAGCAGAGGAGAAACAGTCCATGGTGTGGCAGGCAGGAAAAGAGCAGCCTTCCTTCTGCTTTCCCTGTTATTCCATACAGGCTATAAGCCAATAGGCTGGCACCACCCAGACCCAAGACAGGGCTTCTCTCCTCAGTTATTCTATCACCCACAACTATGCTAAACCAATCAATGGACTAATCCAGTTATCACACACCCATGATTCAGCCACCTCCCAAAAAGCCCCACCTATGAGTGCACGAGGCTTTGGGGGGACATCTACGATAAATCTAAGCCATAGCAGGTGGGAAATTAAGATGAATATAAAGGATATATTAGAGCTTTGTTTAATTTGGAGTGATGATGCTTCAGATGGTCTATTTCCAAAATACATCCCTGACCTCCTGATTAGATATTGGTGACCTGCCATTAGTGGAAATGTGTTTTACCGAGAGATTTCAATCTTTCAGTATATTTTAGTATAAAGTTTTAGTATATTTTCTAACAGATAATACATAAAAGTGTAACAAGTAAGTTGGGGCCTATTGCCACTTACAAACCTGTCTCCCAAAAAGAAGTGTTGGCTCACATGATAAATGGGCCACCTGACGTAAGACAGCTGTGCTAGGCCTGTTGTACCCTCCTACATGTTCACACTAGCCAAAGTTCTGCATACAAGGAACGTTCTGTATTAGCGGTTGAGTAGCAAAATAGCAGACTGTATGACAAAAGAAGCAAGCACTAAAGCAGTAATCGTCATGTTGAACAAAGTGAAGGCAGGACTTCCCTCGTGGCTGTTAGAAGCCCTGTATGGATCAGGGCTGGGTCAGAATATCAGAAACAACTGTTTCTGTCTTTTGCCACCCACACCCTTATATTGGTTGAGCATCTTTTCAACACCTCAGTGGGTCACATGACTGCTTTGCATATCTATTTTCAGACTCCATAGTAAAGTTTTTCAGCTCACATGTCAAATGAGGAGTCTAATAAATTCACTGTTTTGTCTAATCTGATGATATTAGCCAGAAGCAATTAAAGAACTGCTTTAGTATTCGGATTATTTCAAAATGTGTGGGCATGCTTTGAGCTTCGAAAATCCCTGTGCTAACTCCTAGGAAGAATCTTCCAGGCCACTCGGAGGCTTACCTACTAATGGGCGCCTGTTCTCCTATATCCTCAGCTATGAGAGCGCTGACCCAGCCCACAGTCATGTCAAGTACACAACCACTCTTTCGGAAGGACTGCCCACAGAAGACAGCACTGCTTTGCTTTGCTTCATCCTCCATTGCAATCTGCTGTAACTGGTAACTGGCTTTTGCATTTCCACGCCTTTGGCTTTGAGCTCCCTCTTTTGAATAAAGCTATTTAAGTAACTGATCAGCAAACCAAATGCAAAGAAATATACTTGCTTAAAATGCTTGTAGACACTGATGGCTCGGCATCACCCTTGCAGAGTCAACTGGTGATAAACTGAAAACTAAAGCCTTTAAACCTCTAATAAAATTAAATAACATGCTTTCTTCCACAAGCCTACCACTCTCCTTCCAAGGAAGAAGCACATGTGCCTGCACACATTAGTGATATTTATCATCATCCTCTTAGGTACAGAGAGATAAATGAAAGCTATTATAAGAAAACAAAACTAAACCCCAAACACCCTCCCTGTAAAAGAGCACAAGCCACTCTGTATCAAGGCTGTGTCTTCCTCGCATCTGAAGGCCACATGCTCAGACACTGCAAATTTCAGAACCGGTAGTGAGCTCCAGAGTGAAAGGGGAGAAGGCAGCCCTGGGGTTTAACTCACTCAGTGATTTTTCATTGGGAACACCTTACCTACCACAATGAGCAGGTTACACCCAGCCTACCAAGTTCCCTCTTTCCAATGTTGGCATCATTTGCCAGAGGGGAAAAATATTGCTTTTTCAATACTGACTTTCTCAGTCAATGCCAAGGCGAACCAATCAGCTGTGAACCACATTTATTGCTGGCATCTTACACAGATCACAAAGTCTGCTGCTTGCCAGGAAGCGTCCCTGATCAAGAGCAAAGCCACAGTAGCTGTCTCCAACTGAGGGTGCAGCCACTGAGCAAGGAACACAGGGGGCAAATTCTAAAGGCTTCAATTTCCACTTCCTAGGGACATTCTTAATGACCCCTCAACCCTCTGCTCTCTAAGCCCTGATCCTTTACTGCAAGGTTCCTGATCCAATTCTGTTCCATGGAGCAAATAATAATAATCACTAACATTCACTTAACAGCTATTATGTATGAGGCACTATTCTGAGTTATTTCATACCTATCATTACTACTACTAATGCTAATAGTTAACACTTACTTGTATGGCACATACTACTTTTCAGGAACTGTTTCAAAAATCTTCCACATTTAGTCCTCACAGCAACCCTAGGAAAAAGGTACCATTATTATCTGTTTTGAGGATGAGGAAACCCAGCATGGAGTGGTTATGTAATGTACCTAACCAAATACCCTGTAAGAGGAGCTGAACTCTAAATGCAGGCTACCTAGCTGTCACCCCTGCTCTCTATACATGCTACCAGGAAAAAGCAACCTCAGAACAGTCAAGTACAATTCTCTCTCAAGGGGGACCTTAGAGGAGCTTCTGAGACCTACGTCACCTTCTCAGAGAAAGTGACTGTTGCCTTATGTCTTAAAGGACCAGGAGGAATAAACCAGGGAGGAAAGAAAAGAAAGGCTTTCCTAACTCAATGTATTAGTCACTTTACCTTTGCTTGCACAAAATACCCAACACCCACAATTTAAAGGAAGAGAAGAGGCTCATGGTTTTAGTGGGTTCAGTCCATAGTAAGCTAGCTTCCAGGACAAATGGGATGATAGAAGGGCTTGGAAGAAGAAAGCTGCTCAACCATGGCAGCCAGAAGGGAGATCCCTTCCCGGTCACACCCTAGTGACTTGCCTTTAACCAGGCCCCACCTCCTAACAGCATAGTCAGCAGACCAATCCCCTTATGAGTATAGTGGCCCCATGATTCAGTTACCTTCCTAACACACGAGACTCTGGGCAGACATTTAAATCTAAACCATGACACATGGGGAATAATGCAGACACAGATGAGGGTGTGTGGAGAACAGCTTATTTGGGAGACTCAGGCAGCATTATGTAGTGAGAACAAAGGATGCAAAGGGGAACAGTGAAGGGACCCAGAAGCTGTGCACAGCATACCTGAATGCTCTTGTAAAGAAACAGTGACCTCTTGCAACATCTGTGCAAACAAGTGACACCACATGAGGTTCACAGTACAGGCTCAAAAAAGTTTTTAATTTTGAATGAATTAATGGGTCAAATCTACAGTTTAGGCTTGAGCATGTACAATTTTCATTTAATACCTTGCAAACTGACATATCATCCCACCATGCTCTCATGAAAGCCTATGACACTTCCTCTCTTTGTCAGGGTCTTTTATGCTATAACTTGCTATAATAGTAGTGGTCTCAGTGACTCTTTTGATGATGGCCCATTGAACAAGAGTTTGAAAGTCACCACCTCAGGACACAGAGACATAGAAAGTACTCCTAACCAGCTTTATAATCATAAGGACCTGGGTTGGAGCTCATTTGAAACAGAAGTCACTCAAAAATATTCCACAGACACCCTAAGAGAAGAAAGGAGACGTTTACCCAAGGTCTCATAGCCTAGCGGTGCCATAGTTCAGATCAGGACGTGTGACTCTTAATTTCTTGTTCTTTTCACTATTCCACGCTGCCAACTTATTTTATGTCAAACTACTCTTTTAGAACTGGAAGTTTAATGGTGTATAAGCCAAGGATGAGCAAATCATGCTGAGATGGCAAATAAACCTCAGAAATTTTGATAGTTTGTACTCATCTGCCACTCGCTCATTGGGAGGTCACTTAATTGTTTTGAATCTAACTTTCCTGTTCATTAAGGCCATGAAATCAGTGTCTGTAAAGTTCAGCTATTCCTTCTTTACAGTTGCTTCCCCTCATCTAGAAATCTTTTTAGAGAACCCCTTTTCCAGTGCTTCTCTCCACCTCAATCTACGACCTTGCCCTTCCTTTCATAACCGAATTCCTCAAAATCTAAACTTGCAGCCACTACATGCTGTGATCAGAAGTGACCCCGCCAATTCTTAACTGTGTGACCTGAGTCTAGTCACTTAACCTCTCCAAGGTTAGGAATTCTAATCAATTTCCTCATGTATAAAATGGAGCTATTGATGGTTCTCATCACTGGACTAATTTGAGATTTAAATGATATAACCAAGGTAAACCACGTAAGCATTCATTCAACAAATATTTACTCAGCATCTATTATTCACCAGGCAGCTATTATTCTTGGCACTAAGCTCGTTAGCACTGAACCAAAAGAAATGTGAGCTCTTGGGGGCTGGGGATTTAGCTCGGTGATTAGAGTGCTTGCCTTGCAAGCACAAGGCCCTGAGTTCGATCCCCGGCACCACAAAAAACCAAAAAAAAAAAAAAAAAACCCAAAAACCAAAAGAAATGTGAGCTCTCATTCTCCACAAGAAAGGGGCACTCCATTTCTGGGAGTTCTCCTGCATCTCCTCCCTTCTTTTGGGATGCTGACAAGTCATTTGCTTTGAGCTCAACAGAGTGTATCTCTTTGCCTTTGAACTTGCAGAAGCTGAGTCCAATAATATAGATGAAACTCCTGCAAAAACTGTGAAGACAACACAAGTGGGGGAAATCTAGGATGAACTGGAATCTTCTCCGGCATCTCAGGAATACAGCAAGGTACTATCCTAGTAAAGTATTTACGCTTCCTGTTTGAATCGCCAGGTCCTTGAATTTGCAAATCTGTTCAAAGTGAAGTCTCTCTCAGGTCAGATGCCTTAACTCTGTCCAGCTCTGTCATCTCCCACTTGCCTCTTCCTACTCTGTGCTGGCTTATACACTTCTCACCACTCTGGGGAGGCCAGAAGCTCCTGGAGAGCCAGGCCTGGGTCTGGTTCACACTGTTACAAGGTCCCTCTTCCAGGAACCCAGCCCTGCGCCTGGCGCAGAATAGGCTCACAACAAGATTATCAGTGACTGCTGAAAGAGCCACCCAGAGCCATGGAGAGACCAGCCCCTAGCGAGCAGGGCATCATGGGTGCCCTCTCCTCTGCCAAGCTTACTGTTTTTCATTGAAACCCACCAGTGTGCATTATAAGTAAATAGAAAATGCTAACCTTAGCATATTCGAGAGAGCATTTTAGCATGCAGCAATTAGGTTATCTCTTGGTTATTTATTTCTTTGGCTTGTTATTAGCTCTGCACAGAATATTATTCTAATTATGTCAGCCCAATCAGCAGTATTGCATGTCCAGGCTCATTTCCATTAGTTTGAGCTTTGTCTTTCACACTGTGATACTAATCCAATGAGACATCAAACATTTAAATCGACCCTGGATGCCGAGGTCAGGCAGTTTTGCCCTTCCACTCTATTAGCACTCGGGTGTAATTGTGTCTGTCATCCCCACATGACGAATAGTATCAGGGTGACCATCAGAGCACAAATGAGCAATGTGCTAATATATTATTTTGTTCTATAATATCAATATGTGTTTATTCAGTGCTCATGTTAGCCAACTTGAAACAGTCACTTTAATACAGTCATTTAAACTGCTCTACTCCCACCAGAGCATTGCTTTGAAACATTTTACAGACTTTCAATGAAATTTTGGCTAAAAGAAGGAAGAATACAAAGGGTTGCCAAGAGATGGAATCATGAAATTTTCAAAATTTAGAGCTTCTAATAACAGGAGCTAGAACTCAGAAATCACAAAAACGAAAGGCAGAATGCAACTTTACCAAGCTCCTCTGTGCTTTGCCTAACACTTTATTCTCTCCCTGATCTTCTTGTACTGGGGATTGAATCCAGGGCACTGAGCTGCATCCACAGATCTTTTCTATATTTTATTTTTTTTTTTGTTTTGTTTTTTTTTTTGGTGGTGCCGGGGATTGAACTCAGGCCCTTGTGCTTGCAAGGCAAGCACTCTAATCACTGAGCTAAATCCCCAGCCCCTCTATATTTTATTTTGAAACAAGGTCTCACTAGTTACTAAATTACCCAGACTGGGATTAAATGTGTGATCCTCCTGCCTCAGCCTCCCAGAGTGCTGGGATTACACGTATGTACCACTATGCCCAGTTTCTTTAATTCTCTTGCAAACAGTTTTAAAATCAATATGTACAGCCTACAGTATTTAAACAAAAAAAATAAACAATCTGAAGTTAGCTAGAGTTACTAATCTCTATGACCCTGGTTTTTCGTTTGTTTGTTGTTTTTTGAGAGCTAACAATTTAGCAAACAGTAAAAAAAAATTTTTTCTTCTTAATCTGTATTCTTGCTTTTGTTTCCATGATAGGGTAGATACCTGATAAGGAATTTTATCCATGAGGTCCCACCAAAAAACAAAACAAAACAAAACAAAAAAAAGCCAAACTTGGAAAACTATCACTCCTACTGCCATATGACTGATGATTATAAAATTTAAATTTGAATATTAGTATAATAGTATTATCCATAGTTTCTTATCTCACATTTCAAAATCTAAAACATAATTGGAGAAGTTGGCTTGGGGGACAAATCCAGGCTGATGGGGTACACTCTGATCAGCTGGGACTGTGGATTCTAATAGTTATTCCGTGCTGCATCTCACTGCCTGTTCACAAGCACCAGGTTTTGTTAATCCCACTACATAAATGAAAAAATCTGGTGTCGAGAAGTTGGTATTCCAGCTCAGGATCTCACAGCACGTCAGGTGTGACTCGCTCCACAACCCCAAGCTGCCCACCTCTACTCTTAAGCAGCCTGCTGTCCGGGTCACCTCTACGATGGGAGCATCCTTACACAGGCTCTGCTTCAATCTTGGCTCCCAGAGGGCTTGGCACTCTGCCCAGCTTGACTATCTATCTTCTCCAAATCATAAACTTCTTAAACTAATGCTTGCATGTGCAAAGATATGCACTGGAAGAGAGGAGGAGGATAAATCACCCCTGACCTCTGCTGACAGGTTCAATGAATTAAACCAATGTATGTTAATTGAAAAATTGCTCTTTATAAATATAGATAAACTTTAGAAGACACAAGTAAGTACTTCTTAATAGTTTTTTTTAAACTCGCCTATGTTTTAAATGACCCTGAGATGTATTTTTGTTGTATTGATTTTACCATTTTAAATGCAGACATGTCTTTAATTTACTTTTCCCTGAGAACTTCTTGCTTTCTTTTTAGGTCTCCTTTTATACACCTGTAATGTGATACCATCAAAGGTTAGTGCTGCCACAGTTTAAGGCATATAGTTCTGATACCTGGCTCTAACATGGTGAAAAGCAGAAATTCTAATTTTGATCAATTGCAACAGGAAGCTGAAATAAGAATTTGATGCTATGAGTAGTCAATGACTTTTACATTCAAGGAAGGGTGACAGCTACTTTAGGAACACACTCACATTTTATATTTAACTACTATAAGCTCTGCGTTTTGAAAGCAGCACATAGGCCTTGTTCTCAAAGACTGAAGTTCAGCAGAAGTGCAAGCAGAAATAAGAAACCAACTCGAGGCAAAGGACCGCCCCCCTGAGATGTGGACAGAAACGCTCTGAGTTCACAGCATGTTGTAAAGGAAGGTGACAGGAGCAGTAAATAAGCCACTGGGGTAGATCAGGGGTCAGCAACCTTTTAAAAGAGGTGCACTGGAGAGCCGACCTCTATCCTTCTGGTGTGCTGTTTCCTTGCTGACCACATCTATGCAGAGCAGAAGAGCCTGAATTCCCATCTGCAGGCCCTGGGTGGGAAAGGTCGCTGGCCATCTCAATGCTGGTGGCCCAACCAATCCACGTGTATGATGAAGAGCTGTGGGTTAAACTCTATTTCAGGCAAGGACTGAACAGGCCCACCCTGACCAACATGGAACCCTTTGATCAAAAGTGTGGGACCCATTAGGCATCTTCCAATACAATCTGACAACACAAGAAAAACTGATAAAATACAATAAGGAGGCCAAAAGAATAGGAAGAAAATAGCCGACAAGACACCAGAGAAATCTGGGTTCATGTTCTATCTGTTCTTGCTCTCCTGTCAGAAAATAATAATAATAAATCAGATGGGAAATATTAAGCAGAGTTCCTGATTTTGATGGGGGGCATGGAATCACAGGAGATAAAGAAAGAAAGAGAAGAAAAAGAAAAAGCACATTTGGTGCACTATGCAGAAGTCACCACTTATTTATGCACTCTTTCCATTTATAAAAGATGTGTTTCAGCCTCTGGCTGAGTGTATACAATAATTAGTATTAATGAATATAAATGATACTCACAAATGAATGAATGAATGAATGAATGATACAACTCAACCTGTTTACAAAATTCCCCATGTCATTTTGGGAAGAACTGCACTTAGGAATGAGATATACACTGTGATCTTGGGCTTGACAATGACCCAGAGGTTACAGGAGCTAAGGATGATTAAATCAATCAGTAATTCACAAGGGAAGAAAGAGCCAAACTCACAGAATTTTTAAATATATACTTTATTTTAAAAATTATTATGTAATTGTACAAATTTTGGGAATGCCATGTGATAATCTGACATATGTATACAGTGCATAATGATCCTTAAACATTAAAAAATTTATTGATATAATGATTGGACATATTTATGGGATACAATATGATATTTCAATACATATGTACAATATGCACTGATCAGATCAGGATTATATTTCCATGTCCTTATCATTACTTACTGTTGGACACTCACCTCCTCTGTCCTAATTCTTTATATAATATATAACAAAACCCACAGAACTTGGCATTTCCAATCACAGGCACAGTTATGGAAGAAAAAAAAGGCCACTTCCTTCTTTGTGGGTATCTGACCACAAGGTATCACGTTTAATTCTGCATAACCCAGTAGCTGTGAGATGTTTAGGTTAGAAATTCAGGAAGCAATTTTATTGTTTTTCTTTTTTTTTTTTTTTTTTTTGTGTGCTGGGGATTGAACTCGGGTCCTTGTGTTTGCAAGGCAAGCACTTTAACCACTGAGCTAAATCCCCAGCCCCAGAAAGCAATTTTAAAAGCATGAAAGGTCTGACAAAAAAGAGCAGAAAAAGCAAAAAAAATGAAAAAAATTACCTTCCTTAGCTTACAAGGACACTGGAAGCTCTAGGAAAAGGAATAACACGCAGAGCTACTTGGCATTCATATGTCAGGCTAAAAAATGTTACCAAATTTGAAGTTGCTTCTCGGTCATTCTTGACTACTACAACACAGCTGAGATCCAAAATCAAGCTAAGAATAGCTAAACTGGATGTTCGAAAGTTCTTAGGGCCAGGTGTGGTGGCACACTCCTGTAATCCCAACACTTGGGCGGTTAAAGCAGGAGGACTTCCATGAGTTTGAGGTTAGCATGGGCTACGTAAGTGAGTTCAAAAAAAAAAAAAGCGCACTTGCCTAGCAAGCACAAGGCCCTGCGTTCAATCCCCAGCACTAAAAGAAAAATCCCCCCCCCAAAGAAAAGTTCTCCTTAAGTGTTCGCTTTATTCATAGGATAACTATGGGACACATACTCTAATCCTATTCATGCTGGCTTGGACAGCACCCAAACAAGGAAAGCAATCTGGGTTCCTAGCTCAGAGCACATTTGAAGGCAGAAACTTACATGTATGTGAAGTTAATAGCAACAGCATAAAGGCAATGGTCAGAAGCAGCATAAGATACAACAGAGAAAAATCACAGAAATGAGATATAATAGTTTTCAAAATTCATATTGTGGTACAATAAAAATGTATTTAGTCCATGTCCCCAATTCCTGGCACAGGGCTTCAAATCCTCGGAATTTTCTGAGTGACGGCAGTTGTTATATTCCTTCAGCCACAACTGATTTCCTAATGAAGTAACTCAGGATGGGGACCCTAGGTAGCTTCAAGATGGAAACTGGTCACCACAAAGACCAAAGATGTCTACAGGGGAAGAGCTTAGGGTTAAGAGCTGGTGATCCTGCAGCAGTGGTGGGAGGGTGGTGTGCACAGAAGCGGAGTGGGTGCTCCATCCCCACTTTACCCACGTATCTCTTCTATATATGGCTGTCTCGAGTTTTGCAGTAATGGAAGCCCTTTCCCTAGTTCTACGAGTCATTCCAGTGAATTGTCAAACCTGAAGGGGGGCTGGTCCTGGCAATTCCCCAGTCTGTCTGTAGTGGGTGAGGCAGAAGCAGCGGGCCAGACACCCAAATTTCAGCTGTCACCCACAGTGTAGGCAGCCTTGTGGGACTCAGCTCCTCAGCTGTGGTGTCTGTGCTAACACGAGGGTTAGTATCATAACTGAATTCAATTGCTGGACATCCAACTGCTGTTAGATAATCAGAGAACCATCAAGGGGCATTTAATGCAAGGGAAAACACCTTCACATAACTCAACACACACACCTGTGGGTTTGAGAGTATCCAAATGAGCTGGATTATAAATGAAAAGAATCAGTGGTGTCTGGTATGCTGTTTGATACAAAAGAACAAGTGTAAAATGTGTCAGAAAGATTTCAAGCCTTAGTTACATAAACAAAATTTGCAGATTTAAAAAGACAATCCTTGATTATTGGGAAAACTCATTTATAGGACACCTCATTTGTCTGGGGACCCAGAATTGCATGCCCAGGGTTCTGCCATTCCTCAGAAAGCATGGCTCTATTAAAAGCACGAGAGGTGGTCCCTGCCTCTGACAATACCTAGACAACTTCACAAGTGTAAGGGTTTCACAGTTTCTAGGAAATTAAGCTCAGTCCACAAAGGAAACTCACAAACTTGGCCTTTGCAAACTGCCTGCCTGGCTGGCTTGTCTTTGTGAAGGAATTAGAAAAGCAAAGTGCAGTAGTGGCAGAAAGAACCCAGGAAACTTGGGAGTGTGCCTAACACTTCTTTTGATGGCTCCTAGAGCTAAAATCTTCACCATTTTCTGTGTCCTTGTCTTTGAAGCTATGCTTCCAACTTGCTTTATCCAAGAAGCCCACTAGGCTAGCCTCACATACTTCTGACCACTTATAGGACCTCAGCTTTTCCATCAGCTGGCCATGTGATATTTCCCTGTGATATTTCCCAACCATTATTAAGGTTGCTTTAAAATGTGATGGAAAGATATTGTGGTTTATATGTAGATTCCCCCCTCAAAGCCTCGTGTGCTCAAACACGGGGCTTTGGAGATGTGACTGGATCATGGGTGTGTGATACTCATTAGTGGATTAGTCCACTGATGAGGTAAAAGCTAAATGTGATAGGGGGAGGGGGAGTCTGGTCAGAGGAGGTGGATTACTAGGGGCATGGCCTGAAAGGGTCTACCTCCCTCCTCCTCACTTGATCTTTCCATCTGCTTCCTTTAGCCATATCATAAGCTGTTTCTCCTCTACCACACTGCCCCAAGTTAGAGCCAGCCATCGACTGAAACCTCTATAAAATGTGAACCCAAATAAACCTTTTTTCCTTTAAATTGTGAGTGTCAGATACTGCATGCCAGCAATGACAGAAGTAACTAAGACAGCTGGGTTGTAGCTCAGTGGCAGGGCACTTGCCTAGCATGCCTGGAGCCCCGGGTTCAATTCACAGTACCAGAAAAAAAAAATCCTATTTAATGCTTTTCTTTACTAATTTTTAAATGTATTAACGTATTCTACATCCAGAGCTCTCTCCCACTATACCTGAAAGTCAAAAATCAAGCTCCTAAATGGAAACAATTGGGGAACAAACTCTGTTACTTAACGACCCTCCCAGCTATAGCCCACTCTCCCATAAGGCCCATTCTGCAACAGGTATCTGGACTGTCTCGTATTACCATAGGTGGTATATACACCAACAAAGCATTCCTCCAACTGTTTGGGGTCCAGCTACCCCCACGGCAAAGGAAGAAAAGTGGGGTAAAAACCTGTTCCTAATTATCTGGAAAGAATCACTGGGATGTGGTAACAAAGGACCCTGAACTAGAACACTTATACCCTGATCTGTTCCTTTATCTGCAAAAAGTAACCCATAGCTGACTTAACATTCTCCTGCAATTGTCATGAATTGCACAGGTGAGTGGATGGTAAGGTACTGTGTTAGCCAGCTTTCCCTTTGGAGGGGGAAAGTACCTGATAACCACAACTCAAAGGAGGAGAGTTAGCTATCATTCTACCTAATAATTTCAGAGGATTCAGTCCCCAGTTCCAAGTTTCAGAGGATTCAGTCCCACATCCTGGCAGAAGGGCATGGCGGAGAAAAGCTGCTCACCTCATGGAAGCCAGGAGCAAAGAACACAGGGGAAGCACACCAGAGACAGACAAGGGAGGAAATATAGTCCCAAGGTCATGCCCCCGTGACCCACCCAGACATCCAGAAGTGTCTTTTACTAATTCCCTAGGGGTTCTCTCAAGTCAAGCAAGTTAACAATCAAGATTAACTGTCACAGATACCCGGTAACTCTCAGAAGCTCTATGCAGGTCTATGAGTTTGTTGTCATAGTACCAACTCTCTCACACTCAACCTGATATGCTAGGGTTGGAGCCGCTGACCCCTTACAGCCCTGCCATCAGCTCAGGGGCTCAAAGAATTGGGGCAGATGAATTTTTCAGGAGAAAGGGAAGGACTGTTTTTTCCTCTGTACAGAAGAGAAAGAAGACAATGCTCATAATCCCCCAAAAGTTTTACATGATAACCCTACTTAGTGGTACCATGGTTCACGAACTTAATTTTCCATATTTTGGAAAACATGCCCTTGTATGTGTTTGTGCAGGCAAGACGGCCATGGTCATGTTTGTCACACAATGTAGAGTTTCCAAACAAAAACAAAATTTGGCCAAACACTTTTGTTTGTGAACCAAAATGTCCCCTGTACTTTCATGGAGACTCATACTAGAAACTGGCAAAAGAGGCATAACCCATGCTGCCAATTAGATAAGACAGAGGAAACTAGAATTTAAAGTGATAATGCCCCAGCCTGGCTCCAGGGAATGGCAGGTACCTCACATATTATCCACTTCTAATCTTCACGATTATGTCCTGTATGTATTATATACCCCCACACTGAATAAACATTTTATTTGTGTGTTTTATTTTTCCCTCCCCCAAACTCAGTAATTAAACCCCTGTGTATTGCATTTTTTCACTTGAGAATGTGCCTTTCATTTAATGGATAGAAAAATTAAGCAGATAAGTTTTCCTCTTTTTTCAAATCAGCCATAACCTCTGAGGAGCACTGAGTTCTCTCCCTCCTTTCTTTCTCCCTCCCTCCTTTTCCTTCCTTCAGAATGCTGTTCTTTTTAATGGCTTGAGACTAAGGAACTCCTTTAACCCTCAGAGTTGGTCACAGCACATGTGAGAGAGACACAGACTGAACTAGCTAGTGACATGGGTTGGTGCTGTTTGCAGGGAGAGAAGACCATGTGGGCTTACCTTCAGGACTGACAGTAAGGCTAGATGAAAAATTCTAGCTATCAAGAGCACAGATCCAAGGTCTCTACAAGCTCTATGCACTCTTAAATTTTTCTGAAAACCTGCATATCCATATTTCATCAAATACCCTGCATTCACATTAAAGGAGATATGCATAAAATTATTTGAGTTGAACTGAGCTATACTTGATTTGCAAACACACTTCACTTCATAAAAAATTATTACTATCAATTTATAGTCCTATATTTTTCATTCCATAATATCCTTCTAGGATTCCAAAATTATATTAGGCTCTTGGAAACTCGAAATCCCAAGGCTCTATGTTCATAGATCCAATATTCGAAAAGCCCTGTCCAACTATTGCTCCCCAGGTTCTAAGAAAAGGTTTACATCAGAAGCAGTTCTTCCTGGGGCAGTTCTCAGTCCTTCCACAGCAGAGTTCACTCAGTCTACAGTGTTACCAGGGTTCAGCTGGTCAGCAAGACCAGAAGACTGCCATCAGCAGGTAGGGGCCAAGTCAACGGATGACTGGATTGAACAGGAAGGTAAGAAACCCACTAAAGCGATGAATGTGAAAGCCTGCCTCTCTCCAAGTCTGAAGTTATAATTCTAATTGTGGAAAGCAGCAAACCACAGGAAGGGCCAGATTTTAACAGAAAGATCAGCCTTTTTATACAACCCCACCTGACAGGATGACCATGACCAGTCAGAGGAAGACAGAAGAAGGCCTTGAAAAGAGTGAAAAGTGAGACAGACATGGAAACAAGATGGACACTGAATGAGCTCCATAACCAATGCATTGAAACACTCGCTGGGTAGGAAACCTCAAGTTTATGGAAAATTTCCAACCAAGCACTGGCTAACTGCTGACATACAAAGACCCATGGACCACCCCTAGGAGGCTAGGCTTAAAAAAAGGAAGAACTGAAAAAATCAGGGCACAGATGGTACTGAGAACACACAGGAGGGAGACAGATTCCACAGATTAAGTCAGATTAAGTACAAAAAAGTTGGTATTAAAAAGAAAAAGGATGTTTTTCGGCTCCAATGTGCAAAGGGCGCAGAAGTTATCACTCATCCTCACAAGAGAAAAGGTGAATACACTGAAAATCAACTTGTCTTAGATTCAGCACAGACTTGAGCAAACAGGGCAAACCACTATTCTCAAAAGTGGAGAGATAGGCAAACACAGAAAATCCCAGCTCACCAAGAATAGAAGCCACTGGAAATGGTAACTGGGAGGAACATGACTGGTAAGTAATTGTTTTAGTCACTTTCTTCGGCACTGAGACACAACACCTGACATCCACAACTTAAAGGAAGAGAGGTCTATTTTGGCTCATGGTTTCAGTCCACAGTCAGCTGGTTCCAAGGCAGGACAGCATGGCAGAGGGGATGGCAAGAGAGAGCTGCTCGTGGCAAAGTAGACAGGAAGCAGAGAGTCACACCCACAGTGACCCACTTCTTCCAGCCAGGCCCCATCTCCTATCAGGAAGTCAGTTACAATGCCCGCATAGTCCAGTTACCTTCCAGAGGTCTCACTCACAATTCTAGGAGGCTTTAAGGGGACAACAAAATATAAACTGTTAACAGTGACTGGAGGGTGAACAATAACTGACTTGAAGAATTAAAAACTCTGGGGAGCCAATCACAGAGAGACTTCCACACTCTCATGAATTTTATTTCCAGAAGCCCCACCAGGTTTTTATGCTGATGAAGGAAGAAAAATTACTTGCTTCCAAGCAGAGAGGAAAAAATAGCCATGTGAAATATGCTCAGGGGAAACATAACCATAATGCACTGCAACCAGAGCAGTCTCTTCTTCCTAACAAAGGCTTGCTCTCAAGAGAATTTATCAAACCATTATCTGACCCAAGGGAACAGCAATTAGACAACATAAGCCCTGTGTTAGTGTTCTCTTACTATAACAAAACACTGGAAATCATCAGCTTAAAAAGAGGAAAAGTTTATTTTGGCTCATAGTTTTGGAGGTTCATATCCATAGTCAGTTGCCTCTGTTGTGAGGCACAGCATCATGGCAGGGAACACGTGGTGAAGCCAGCTCTTCACCCCACAGCAACCAGGAAGCAGAAGACACAGGAAGAGGAGAGGCTAGAGTCCCAGTATCCCCTTCAAGGCTGTGCTCCCAATGACCTAAATTTCTCTCTCTAGAGTCCACTTCATGAAGTTTTCACTACCTTCTGGCAGCACCATAATGGAGAACAAGGCTTCAACACACAGGCCTTTGAAAAATCTTTCAGATCTGAACGTTAGTAAGTACCCTCTATCCTTTCTGTCTCGCATTGGAGGGAGGAAAAAATAAGACTGTGACAGTCTTCTAGAGGGGCTCAAATTTGTCTTAAAAAATCCTTGATTATAGATGGCTCAGGCTAACCATTATTTACAGCCACATCACCAGGGTTATGACAGAGAGAGCTGCATTACAGAATCTACTTCAAATGTTTTTAGGGACAATAGGAAGAGACAAAAACAACACTAGAGGAAAGCAAAACCTCCACCACTGTCAGCTAAAGACAGTGTCCTAGCTGGATAAACCTAAATCCTCACCCTAATCGCCTACTCGCCTCAGTTCCTATTAACTGATACGATACATACCAAATCACTTTTATCTAAAAATTACAAGACACATTAGAAGATGAGAAAAGTCAATCTGAAGTGACAGAACAAGCATCAGAACCATGTTCCAGTATGACATGGATATTGGAATTAACTGTTGGGAATTTAAAGTAACCATCATTAATAAACTAAGGGATCCACTGGAAAAAGTAGACAACATGGAAGATCAGATGGTAATGTAGGTAATGTAAGATAGAAACTATGAGAGTCAAAAGTAAATACTATAAATCAAAACTAATAAAAAAGAAATGAAGAACATCTTTGCGCATCACTAGACTTGTCTGGCTAAGAAACCAATGAGATTGAATATATACCCATGGAAAATTCCCAAACTGAAAAGCAAAGAGGAAACAAACAGGCTATAAAGAAGAAAATGTCTAATAACAATGGGACAATTCCAAAAGGAATTTTTAAAATTCCCTCTAGGGAATAAGAGACAATATGTTGCTAGTGGACCTTCAAGAAAGGTTAAAAGACTATTCCTCAGGGAGAAGAAAAAATACGTAGATCAGAAACTTGAATCTATGTAGAGGATTAGAAAAGGAATACATGAAAGTAAAACAAAATCTTTTGCTTTTCTTATTCCTAATTGACCTAACAAAGAACTGACTGTTCAAACAAGAATAGGCACAGTGTATTTGGAAACTATATCTTAGGAATAATTTTAAAACAGACACTGTGAGTGTGGATAACAAGATTCAATTATACGTTATCTACAACAAACTCACCTTAAGTATAAAGGGAAAGACATGTTAAAAATAAAAGGATAAAATAAATAAAAATAAAAGGATGGAGAAAGATATATCATGCTAATACTAATCAAAAGATTCTGATAGCTGTAGTAATTTGCAGACTTCAGAGAAAGAAAATTACCAAGATGAAAATACTGTATAGCAATAAAAGTATCAGTTCTCCAAGTATACATAACAATCCTTAATATGTATGCACCTAGCAACATAGTATCAAATTAGGCAAGGCAAAAACTTCATGAAAATGCACAAATTCATTAATATAATTGAAGAGTTCATCACACCTGTCCTAATAATCAAAAGATTCAGCAGGTAAAAAATTACACTAACAGAGTAATAAATATTCTCAAGATAACAGAATATACTCCAAAAGAACCACATTTTAGAACCTCATAAAACAAACCCAAACAAATTTTAAAAAAAAGAAGTAATACAAAGTATGTTCTCAGACCACAATGCAATTAAACTCAGAGTCAATAAAAGATAGCTAGGAATGTAGCTCAGTGGTAAAGTGCTTGCCTAGCATATGTGAGGCTACAGGTTCAAACCTGGGCACCATGAAAAACTAACAAAATCAGGAAATAAAAGACAGCTGGAAAGTCACAAAATATTTGAACATCACTTCTATATAACACATGGGTCAAAGAAGAAAGTTCAAAAGAAACTGAAAATATTTTCAACTACATCAAAATGAAGATGTAGGGGCTGGGGATTTAGCTCAGTGATTAGAGTGCTTGCCTTGCAAGCACAAGGCCCTGAGTTCGATCCCTGGCACCACAAAAAAAAAAAAACAAAAAAAAACAAAAAAAAACAAAATGAAGATGTAACCTATCACAATTTCTGGCAGGAAGTAAAAGCTTATGCTTAGAGGGAAATTAAGTTTCAAATGCACATATGAGAAAAGAAGAGATGTCTTCAACCAATACAAGCTTCCCACTTAAGAAACTAGAAAAAATAACAACAGCCCAAAGGACCATGGGGTGAAAAATAAAAACTAGTTCAATGAAATTGAAAGCAGGTAATCAACAAACAAAAATCAATGAAACCAAAGACTGTTTCTTTGAGAGAGAAAAAATAAAAAAAACACCTGATTAGGCTCTAACAAGGCTAACCATGAAAAAAAAGAGAGAAGATACAAATTAGGCATAGAAGAAATGAAGAGAGGACATCACTACTGATTCCATGGACATTACAGAGATAATAAAGGAATTCCATGAACACTTCCATGGCCTAAGTTTGATAGCCTTGAGAGGCTTAATCTGCCAAAACCCACATAAAAAGAAATAAATAACCAACGTAGACCTAATAATGAAACTGAATTCACAATTAATAACTTTCCACAATAGAAAGTATTAGGCCTAGGCAGCTTCGATAATGAATTCTATCGAATATTTAAATAAGAAATCATACCAATTCCCTATAATCTCTTGCAGAACACAGAAACAGAGGAAACTATTTCTAACTCATTCTATCAGCCCAGCATTACCCTAATACCAAACCAGCCAAAGACCTTTAATTTTGAAAATGTACAAAAACCTACAACCAACATGACAATTAATGATTAGAAACTGGATGGTCTTCCCCTAAAATCCAGAAAAAGGCAAGGATGTCACCTGTCATTATTCCTATTGAACTACTTACGGGAATTCCTAGCTAATATACGAGACAAGAAAAGGAGATCACAGGTGCAGAGACTGAAAATGAAGAAATAAAACTTTGTTCCTAGGTGACATGATTGTTTGTGTAGAAAATCCCAAAGAACTGACAAAACTTCCTGGATAATAAGTAATTATAGCAAAATTAAGGATGTAAGATTAATGTACAAAAGTCAATTGTTTTCCTATATATCAGATAAATGACTGGAATTTGACATGTAAAAAATTCTATTTATATAACACCAAAATAGAGAAATACTTGGTCATAAATTTAACAAAATATGTACAAAATCTATATGAAGAAAACTACTCAAAAAGGGGGGGAAAACAAACAAAATTTAAATAAATTGAGAGAGATATTCCACATTAATAAAAAGGAAGAATTAGTACTGGTGAAGTATCAGTTCTCCCCTAATTTGATCTGTACAGTCTATGAGGACCTAATAAAAATCCCAGCAAGTAATTTGTGAATATTGACAAACTTAAATGAAAGTTTATGTGGAAAGGGAAAAGACCCAGAAGAGTCATAACAAAACTAAAGTATAACAAAGTTGGAAGACTTACACCATTCAACTTTAAAATTTACTAGAAAGGTACCATAACAAAGACAGTATGATACTGGTGAAAGAATAGACAAATTGATCAATGGAACAGAGTATAGTTAACTTGTCTTTGCCAAAAAGAAAAGGCAAAGGCAAATGAGTGAGAAGGTCAGTCTTTTCAATAAATGGTGCTGGAAGAGTAGTACATTTTTATGCAAAAAATACATTTAGACACAGTTTCACATTTTCACAAAAACTAACAAAATGGATCTTAGAACACTTGTAAAATGCAAAACTATACAAATTTCACATAACCCGCACTTGGTGATAAATTTTTAGGTATAACACCAAACATTAAATCCATAAAAGAAAAATTTGGCAGGTTGGACTTGATTACAAGTTAAAAAGTTCTGTTTTGCAAATTGTTTTGAAAAATGAGGACAAGAGAAAATAGAATGGAAGAAAGCATGTACCTAATAAGTGATTTGTACATAAAATACACAGAGAATATTTAAACTCAACAATTTCAAAATAAACACAAAGTTTAAAAGTGAAAAAAACCTGAATAGATACCTCGCCATAGAAAATACTCAGAGGGTAAATAAGTATATGAAAAGATACTTAACAGCATATGAAACTGGGAGATTACAAATTAAAACATTAAAATATCAAGGATAAACCCCTATATATCTATTAGAATGGCTAAAAATGTTTAAAGAAAGAAAGAAACTTACAATAGCAAATGCTGGCAAGGACACTGAACAATAGGAATGCTCGCTTATTGTTGGTGGATATGAAAAATGTTACATTAGCTTTTTTTTTTAATTTTTATTTTTACCAAGAACATGTATCGGTACATTGTATACATAATGATCATAATCAACATGGTTATTTTGTACCTGTACATGATGTATTTGGTCTTCCCCCTTTCCCCTCCCTGCCCTTCCATTCACCTACCCCTATTTGCAACAAGTTTATTTACATTTTTCCATTTTTTTCCCCTTTCATCTTACTTTTCTTTTAACCTTCCTTCTTTAACCCTCTTTTCCCTATCTAGTTCTCCTCTCTTTTGAATACTATCTCTTTTTTTTTTTAACAAAATATCTATTATACCCCTTTGTCCTTATTTACAATTATGGTTTCTCATATCAGAGAAACAATTTGATGTGTACTGGTAAGTGTTTGATTTATTTCACTTAATAGCATGATCTCAAGGAACATCCATTTACATACAAATGACTCTAGTTTATCCTTCTTTATGATGGTGTAGTACTCTATTGTGTAGAAAAACCACAGCTTTTTTTTTAATTTTTTATTTTTACCAACATGTAATGGTACATTGTATACATAATGATCATAATCAACATGCTTATTTTGTACCTGTACATGATACATCTTGGTTTTCCACCCTCTTCTCCCCTTCCCCTCCCCTCTCTTCCATTCACCCACCCCTCCCTATTTCCAACAAGTGTAGTTACACTTTACCATTTTTTCCCCTTTCATCTTACTTTTCTTTTAACCTTCTTCCTTATCCCCCTTTTCCCTATCTAGTTCTCCTCTCTTTTGAATACTATCTCTTTTTTTTTAACAAAATATCTATTATACCCCTTTGTTCTTATTTACACTTATGGTTTCTCATATCAGAGAAACAATTCGATGTGTACTAATAAGTGTCTGATTTATTTCACTTAATAGTATGTTCTAAAGGAACATCCATTTACGTACAAATGACTCTACTTTATCCATTTTTATGGCGGTGTAGTATGCCATTGTGTAGAAAAACCACATCTTCTTTAGCCATTCATCAGTTGTTGGGCATTTAGGTTGTTTCCAAGACTTAGCTATTACAAACTGTGCTGCTATGAACATGGTTGTGCATATATCACTGTGATATGATGATTTTAATTCTTCTGGGAAGATACCAAGCAGAGGAATAGCTGGGTCAAATGGAACCTCTAGTTGTAGTTTTCTGAGGAATCTCCACACT
>PVJO010024770.1:0-23816 GCA_004026905.1 Hystrix cristata
TCTTTCTTTCCTTTTTCTCTTCTTTCTTTTCCCCCTGCCCCCTTTCTATTTCTCCTCTCTTTTGAATCTAACCTTCCTTTTATATAATATCTATTACACCTCTTTGTCCTTATTTATCCTTATGGTTACTCATATCAGAGAAACAATTCCATGTGTACTCATGAGTGTCTCATTTATTTCACTTAAGAGTATGTTCTCAAGGTACATCCATTTATATACAAATGACTCTAGCTTTTCCTTTTTTTATGGTGGTGTAGTACTCCATTGTGTAGAAAAATCACATCTTCTTTAGCTGTTCATTAGCTGTTGAGCAGTTGCGTAGCTGGATACAAAGTCAACACCCAAAAGTCAATAGCATTCCTATATATAAATAACAAACTCATGGTCAGTATCTTTTTGGCGACCATTGCGCAGGGAGTTTCTAGGTGACCTTAGGGCTCTGACAAATCTTGTAAACCTGAGTAAGTGTTACTTGAATGCAATTCTTATTCTGAATTTATAAACTCTGTACGTATCTTGAAAGATTTGACAATTGGCAGAGATGGCAAAATGCTGAGACCAGGAAGCCCTGGGTGCTGCTGCAGCGCGGCCTCCCCCTGAAGGCCTGGGGCCCACACGCCGCCCTGTGTGGTGCTTTCCTTAGAGGCAGCTGCTTTAATCAGCCTTTGAGAAAGATAACTCCTTACTCTGCGGTGTGTTTACAAAGAACTTCTGTGGTCTGAGGTTGTAAAGTAAAATTCTCCAACATTTTCTTCTAAGACTTCTATGATTTTGTTGTTGTTGAAGTATTTTCCCTTCTGGAGTTTATTTTGGTATGAAGTTTAGTTAGTGATCTAGTTTAATTTTTTTTCAGAGGGCTAATCAGTTGTGCCAATACTGTTTCTTTTAAAATAACATTCCTCTCCAATCTGAAAGAATCTTTTGTAGCAAGTAATAAAATCTGTTCTGTCCCTTGTTATATGGAAGTTTTTACGTGTTTATTCAGTCACATCTGTTATTTTTTAAAACAAGAGTCTTACTTTATTTTGGGGGGGTAGAAGTAGAATAGAACTTAGATTTATTCTGAGTCATTCCACAGGTCAGATGGGGGACGTTGTAATAAGATATCCTTAGTTCAGCATAACATGAACATATTTGAGAATTAAAAGTATCTTGTGAGCTTTCTTACTAAGTCCTGACTTCCCTCAAAATTTGTGGATTTTTATCTGTGTATTTTGGATTTTATGTCATGTTTTAAATGTTTCCCATCTCTTTTAACCTTATAGTTATTCTCTTATTTTTTTTCTTCCTGCTTTCCTGTAGGTGCTACTAAAAATTTTAGACCAATATAGACAGAAAGAATACATAGCGCCCCGTGTTCTTCAGCAAGCATTCAACTATCTCAACCAAGGGGTGGTGCACTCTGTGACCTGGAAGCAGATGAAGCCGCACATACAGGTAGTGCAGACAGCGGCTTCCCACAGTCACCCTCCAGTTACCTAGAGCACCTTTCTAGGTGAAAGTGCTACCCATCCTATATTTTATGCTTAGTTATCATTTTATTTCCATTAATAACTTCTAACAAGCCGTCTTTTGTCTGATATGAAAGGCTTGGGAATGTAAGCATTGAGAAGGTTCTGTGAGTTGGAAGAGTTGGATTCAGTGGACATGTATGAAATCTCATTTAGCTTCTTTTCTGTTAGGCATGTAGTATTTTTCTACCTTTATCAAAAGGATAGGATTGAATGAAGTATTTTGAAAGAATTTTGAAAACTGTCAGTGGGGCCTCACTAAGGTGGTATTTTGTAGAAAATGATACCTGATACATTGCTATTCCTTTTTTTTTTTTTTTGGTTTTTAGAGACAGGGTCTTATACTCTCTATGTAGCCCAGGGTGCCCTTAAACTTGTGATGATCCTCCTGCCTCAGCCTCCTGAGTGCTGGGATTATAGGCGTGGCCACCATGCCCAGCTTTTCTTTCTCTTTTTAGACAGTTAAATTCTATAGTTGAAATTGTTTTCTTTTATATACCAATTGTTTACTTAAAGATAGAATTCAGTATTACTATTTAAAGACAAATGAGAATGGAAAATTATAGGCTATTAATAAGCAAATTCTTATCTATATATAAATAACTGAGCAATTCAAAGACATTAGGATCTGACTCTTCCCCTCCACACCATGAGTTCTTAAATTCTGTAAGATGGTGCGTGACAAGAAAATAAGTTCTTTCCCTTTGACTTTGGTACCCAGGGTAGAGTTTAGCTAGTATTATCTTACTGAAGATCTTATAAATATAGTATCTCTTTAATATGTTTTTGTGGACATAGTAATAATTATTTGCTACTCACTTTGATCAAATAGTAATAAAGTCTATGCAGTTAATAAAATACTGATTTCATTTTATTTCCTGTACTCCAGTAAAGTACAGCTGAGTGATGATAGCATTTCTTCCCCACTTGAGACCTTTGGGCTTACTTTTACGTGGCTATGATGTAGGAATAAGAAAACTGGCCCTTAGGTTGACTTTTTTCCTTAGGACTCCTAGTTTGAGTAAGCGATGCAGGATGCCCCTGTTTTTATGTAGTAGTTGCTAGTGCGCGGATGGAGCCCAGATGGAGTGTTGGCAGCAGTGTGCCTCTAGCTAGGACTGCCCTGAAACACACTCTTACAGGGTAGGAAATAGGCTTTTTGAAAATGGAAAAAGAAAATAAAATTTTAATATCGCTTGTATATTGGCATTTACAACTAACATGCAAATGTTAAAAATTTTAAAAATGAGAAATCTAATAGTAAATATAATTCTGACTTGAAATTTTCTTCTTTAAGGGAATCAACATCTATTTAATGTTGATTTGTCAGTAAAACTTTATGGTCCCTATTGTTGCTTCAAAGAATAGCATTTACCTTGGTCTCTTTCCCTGCTTTTCATCACTCGTCTCTGGAGTGACTCTTCGATGCTAGACCCCCTCAGGGCTCTTGCTTTCCTGCTGTCACTGTGGTGCAGGCAGGCTTAAAATAAGCTTTAAAATAACTGGGAAGCTCAGATCACAAGGGCTGCCCATCAGCGCATTATCGGCAGTCCCCGAGTTTCAATAACCTATGTACCCTTTGTACGCATTCGTTGTTTTGTTTCTCATCTTAGAACATCTCTGAAGACGTAATTTTTTCTGTGATGTGCTATAAAGACGAAGATGAAGAGCTGTGGCAAGAAGATCCATATGAATATATAAGGATGAAATTTGGTAATTGAGATGGTTTGTTTTCCTCATTTGTTCCTGAATATGCGAAGTCATGTAACTAAATTTATAATTTTAAGCCGGTTTTATTACTTCACTAAATTACCAAAGTTCTGTTTTGTATGAGGAACTCTGAAACTCGTGAGTTTGATGTCTTTTTGGAGCAAATAACTTGAGGCCTTTGGGTGTGGGAGAGGAAGTCACCTGCTCCTCTCGCTCTCCTCTCCGAGGGTGAAGCACTCGTGGACTCTGGTCACTTCGCTGTAGTACCGATCTGCAGGGAGCAGCCCTTCTGTGCTGTTCGGATCCCCTTGTAGATCGGGTTGCTCTCAACTCTGGGAATCTTTTGGATTTCTGTTGTTTTAGCAACACCCCAGTTAGATTTTCCTCCTTAGCCTGGGGATGAACTGTTCCACAAGGGAATATGATTTTTTTCAGTGACCACACACACTGTTCTCGGGGGGGCCCTGTTCGCATTTTCTTACAGCTGTGAACTACTATATGGGTTTTCTGGGTTACTTTCTTTTAATCCCAATCATAGTGGAATGTTAATTTGTGTACCTCTGGCTCTCCTGCAGTTAGAAGCTCTCTGAGGGCAGGGACCTTAATTTATTTGCTTTAATCCCCAGCCCCTCCTCGTTTGCTTTGACAGAGCAGAGTGATGAGCCAAGCTTTTAGTCTCCTTAAGGAGTTCTGTTTGTGCTCATCTTTCTCCATGTGCCTGTGTGAGTGAAGATGAGTTCCGGGGAACATCCACTGTTTCACTAATTCATCACTTCTGATAATTTAGTGTCTCAGTTTTTAAAAAATGGAGTAATTAAAAATTCTATGTGTTAACAATGGGAATTTACATTTTATTGATTGTTTGAAAGAGAATATGAGTAAGCGAAGCCTATCCGGTGTGTGTTTTACTTAATCATTTCCTTCTGTGGACTAGAAAGCAACAGGAATTTTTTGATGTGTGTATTTTACTTATGAGTAAATATAAGGAAGAATAATTGCTGTGTTTTTATATTTTTGTCATGTGCAATTCTATAAAGACAGCATGTATATTTTATATTGCTACCTGATATTAAATTTAATAATACTGTTTTATTTATTCTTTCTTTTTATTGCACCCTTTTAGTAATTTCACCATTTCTTCCGGTAGTACTGTTTTTATTATTATTTTTTGTTGTTGTTGTTTTGAGACAGGGTCTTGCTAGGCATTTCAGTCTGGTCTTGAACTCATTATGTACCTCAGGCTGACCTTGAACTTGCAACAATCCTCCTGCCTCAGCCTCCCGAGTTCTGGGATTACAGGTGCATGCCACCATGCCTGACCCAGTGCAGTTTTTAGATTTGGTAAAAACTGGTAAGAGTTCAGGCTTTAATGTTAAGTTAGCCTGGATATGAGTGCTGGCATGGCCATTTACCTGTGTAACTCTAGACAGGTTACATAACCTCTCTAAGATGCAGTGTTTTAGCTGTAAATCAGGTAATGATAATGATTTTGGGAGGATTAAATGGAATAATACATAAGGACTAAAATTAGAGTATAAAATCATACTCTAGTAAAATCATAGTATAGTGCCTGACACAGACTGAGTATTCAGAAAACATTAGTTATTAGTTTGAGGTATGATCAAAATACATAGTGAATGTTTAAAACAAATCTGTTACAGTAAAAGATATGTCGCCATGAATCCCCCTCTGCATACTGCCCCTCGTTTTGGACACACTCACCCATCACTTGCCGCATTCCATATCCCTTCTGAAGGTCCTCTTTCCTGGGTGTCTGAAATGCCCCCCGTACCTTGCCTCTGACTTTTTTGGGGCATGCTGGGCTTGAACTTGGGGTCCGTGCCTGTTCGGCCAGTTCTCTTGCGCTGAGCTGAGCTCGCAGCCCCGACACCTGTGCACAGAGTCAGTGCCACTGTGCGTGAGTGTGCTGCTGAGAGGTGCACGGTGCTCCTTTACTGTAGACCAGCCCCAAACAGACTGATGTGTTTCTCAGTGTGAGTGGTGGGCAGGTTGAGCTCTGTATGGTAGTTAATTGTATTTTTACTAACATGGTTTAACCTTTTGAAATCTTAGATATTTTTGAAGATTATGCTTCTCCCACTACAGCAGCCCAGACTCTTCTGTATACTGCTGCAAAGAAGAGGAAAGAGGTTCGTAGTTCTTACATGCAAACTTAAAGGTGGCCTGTGTCGATTTGACATTCTCTATTCCTAATATTTGAAAAATTGTTATTTTTTATAACTTGTCACTTTAAGAATTTTTTCCTATTAAAGGAAAAAAGGTGAAATATCTTTTTTCCTTAATAAATTGTACTTTATTGAGCTTATAGTTACCTGATAGAACACACATTGAAATGACTTTATTTTTGAAAATGTATTCTTCCACTTCTTTAGGTGTTGCCAAAAATGATGGCGTTCTGTTACCAAATCCTCACAGACCCGAACTTTGACCCTAGGAAGAAAGACGGGGCCCTGCATGTGATCGGTTCCCTGGCGGAGATTTTATTGAAGGTTAAGATTATCAAAATTAATTTAATAAGACTGCGAAATGCAGGCAAATGAGAGTATGAAAGTTAGGGATAATTTAAAACTGGGGACTACTTCTGGGTGATTTATTGACTAATACCCTTTCTCTCACCTGTTTCTTTGATTGGAAAGAAAATTTGAATGTGGTCTGTCAGCTTTTCAATATGAAACTAGTGCTCTGTAAAAATGGTATGAAATGACATTAGTGTGCTTATTTCTACAAAAATCAATTTCAAATTGATCTAAGGTATTATTTTATTTTATTTTATTTTTGTGCCGGGGATCGAACTTGGGCCTTGTGCTTGCAAGACAAGCACTCTAATCACTGAGCTAAATCCCCAGCCCCTAAGGTATTATTTTAAAACATGAAATATGTAATAATAATTTACAGAAATTATTCTGTCAAATAATTTTTCAGAATTGTACATAGAAGTATATTTAAATGGAAATATTTACTAGGAAATGATTCTTACATTTGAAAACCCACTGATAAGCTGAAATTTCTGTTTCCTGACAGAAGAGTTTATTCAAGGACCAAATTGAGTTATTTCTACAGAATCATGTATTTCCACTATTATTGTCTAACCTGGGATATCTTCGAGCTAGAGTAAGTTTTCTATGTATTTGTTATGTATCTTAAAGCCTTCATGTCTAAGATCATAATTGACATAAATGTATTTTACTAAGAAGTTCTCATACGTGTGACGTTATTACAGAACGCCATAATCCCATAGCTCCCTACTTGCTTGCTTCTTCCAGTCCTGCTGGGTGCTTCATGCATTTAGTTCTTTGAAGTTTCATAATGAGCTCAACCTAAGGACCGCAGTGGAATTGGCAAAGAAGAGCCTGATTGAAGATAAAGAGATGCCTGTCAAAGTTGAAGCTGCCCTTGCCCTCCAGTCATTAATTTCTAACCAGATACAAGGTAAAGCCAAAACACTGCTTAGGAGGTTTATTTTTTATATTTTGGGATGGACTTCTTAAATTTGTTCGCTTCCTTTCCTGAGGAAGGTCAGCTTTTATCTCCTTAGAATTTTATAAGGGTTTATTCCTCCCCCTTTTAGGAGTTCCTGTTGATTTGGGTTTCCAGAAAAAAATTGAGAATAGGAAACAAGTTAGTGACTGGTGTGCACTAGGGCTGGCTTATGTCTACTAGTGCCCACTGTCAGACAGAAGATGATGACATTACTAATGTCGTCCAGGAAATGATACGTGAGTCCAGGTCTGGTCTTGATTCTGCTCCCTTGCTGTGTTAGGTTGGGCGACGCGCACAGCCTGTATTTAAATTTAGGGGAGGAGGGTTCAACTGGATGGCTTCAGGATGCCTTTCAACTCTAGGATGCCATGCTTCTATCCAGTTCTGACAGTAGCAGTATTTCTAGAGAATAATAACATAGACAATTCATTTGTTTGCTTAAAAGAAGGTTCCGTTCAAAGTTCAGATAATCCTTGCAAATAAACCCAGCTTCATGAAGAACACGAACCTCGTTAGCTCTGTTGAACACTGTTTCGGCGGGAGGCCTGGATATCCGGTAGAGGTGTGCTGGGAGGAGGAGGGTAGAGATGGGTTAGGCCAGGGAACAGGCAGGTGCCTTTGGTGTTGGACGTGATCTTTGGGTATCTGATCTTTATATTTGGTATCATAATATTCATGTTCTCCAGGTCAGACTGATGACAGCACATGTGTAATTATAATTTCTCGGTGGGGCTGTGGCGTTTGGGGCAGACAGTCCTTTCACGTACAGAACTGCTTACCTGTGTTACTCGTGGGGAAATCCCATACAGCTTTGTTAATTTATTCACCACCAGAGCAAGTGGGCGTCTAGAATTCTCTGTAGGTATTCACCTGTGTCACTTGGCCTTGTGACGAAGTTCATTCCTTTCAGTGTCTGTGCGTAGATACTCTTTACTAATTTTGTTTTCTTGCATTAGCTAAGGAGTATATGAAGCCGCACGTGAGGCCTATTATGCAGGAGCTGTTGCACATTGTCAGAGAGACCGAAAATGATGACGTTACTAATGTCATCCAGAAGATGATATGTGAGTACAGTCAGGAGGTTGCGTCAATTGCTGTCAACATGACCCAACATTTGGTAAGACTCACATCAGTTATTTTGTTTTGCTGGAGTTCTGGAGAGTGAACCCAGGTTCTCCTGCATGTTTGGCAAGGATTTTACCACGTAGCTACGTCCCCACCCCGTTTTGAACTTTATTGTGAAATAAATTCTTACTAAGTTGAAGACTGGGCAAGGTTTTATGTTAGTTTAATACAAGGCTTGAGTAATCTAAATAAATTAAACTCTAAAACTTGGAATTCAGTTTTACTTGTAACTGATATGTTTTTTTTGGTGCCAGGGATCGAACCTGAGGGCCTTGCTCTTGCTAGGCAAGCACTCTAACCACTGAGCTAAATCCCCAGCCCCTGTAACTGACATATTAATATAAAAATGTTTCCTCTAATAATTCTGATATTCATGTACTTAGACTTATGTGCAATAACATTTAGTGTAATCTCTTGTCATCTATAATATGCTGAGATTTCATAATTGTGTACCTTGATATAAGACTTCTAAATTTTTTCTTCCTGGACTTTGAATTTGGAATCACATTTCCTTTAGGGCAGTTTTTGTATTATCTCTGTAATAAATTTCTTCATATTCCCCCCACCACACTGTTCAATATTTCCCAATATAGAATATCAGAGCTGGACTGAATCTCTAGTTCCTTACCCAACCCCCATTCCATATCTGTTCTTTTTATTTCATGATGGCCTTTTTGTTTCTAGATGGCCTTTAACTTTAATTTTCTAAACCCTCTATCACATTTTTCTTTTTAGTGTTACTTAATTTTTGTTTTCTTAGACTTTGATTTTTTTAAAATGACAACCAGAAGTTAAATACAGTTAATGGTCATAATAACTGTAGTGGGTATTCTATCCTGGTAATTAGACAGGGAAAAATGGCTGTGTTTAAGACATGACAGGTTCTGTGATCGTAAGAAAAAACATTCATTCAGCAAAGTGCAGAACTTAATGTTTGAGCAGTGTTGACATTTAGATTTGTGATATTTCCTTTTAATAACTTTTGTAATGGGAGGGAGTTGAACAGTACTAATTGGTGAATATTTTAATGTCATTTTCGTAGGCTGAGATATTTGGCAAAGTTCTTCAGAGTGATGAATACGAAGAAGTTGAAGACAAAACAGTGATGGCTATGGGAATTTTACATACCATCGATACTATCTTAACAGTTGTAGAAGATCATAAAGAGGTGAGATTTATTGGTACTTTATTATGATATAATAGCAATATTAAGTGAAGTTTATATGACCAGTGGGTATGATTTTAGTTTTGGCTACTGCTTCTTTTACCTCCCTCTACTGGGGAGTCACACTGATCTACGTTACCAGTCCTTTTTTATTTTGAGATAGAGTTGCACTGAGTTGCTCAGCTGCCCATGCTGGACTCAAGTTTGTAATGTCGTAGCCTCCCTAAGTGCTCGGATTACCGGCCTGTACCACCACGCCTCCCAAGTCTTGGCTCTTAAGCTGTGGCTTACTTATGGTGGTAGGCTTTAAAAATTGCCCTCAGATTTTAAAGAAACATACTAAGATGATAGAGGGGGAACTGTTACATGCGTATTTACATAGTCTATCCCTTTGTGTTAAACAGTACTAATTCAGTTCTGAACTCAGTAGAGTTTGGTTCATCATGTCTTCTGTGTGCCAGGCTTGGTTTCTGGAGACTAGCAAATTGAGTAAGGTGCAATCCCTTCCTTCTGGGAACCCACAGTTTAGTCTTCTTGATAGAGGGACAGCCCTTTGTCACAGTGGCATGTATTAGTCAGCTTTTCTGTTGCTGGATAAAATACCTGACACCCATAACTTATAGCAGGAGAGGTTTCATTTGGCTCATGGTTTCAGAGTTTTCAGTCCTTGGTTGTCTGGCCCCAAGGTGCAAGGATGTGGTATACGAAAGATGCTCACTCATGGCAGCTGAGAAGCAAATGGGAGCAGCACCAGAGAGGAAGGGGCAGATACAGACCCAAGGTCATGACCCACCCAGACACACCTGGAAGTGGGCTCTGTTAATCTTTGGGCAGCTCCCAAGCCGGTCAAGTGGACGGTGCAGCTCAACTGTCACACATAAGTAAAGGGACAGCATTCTGATGTAACAAGTACTGCAAGACTGGGAGGGAGTAAGAGCGAGAAGTTTGTAAACCAAGTTCCTGAGTACTGTTGGAATAAGGATTTATGCTGACATTTATCCAGCGCCTTCACACATTAGCTGATGTGGTCTTGTTAATGCCACTGTGAGAGAGCAGGTAACCGTGGTATCATTTTGCCAAAGTGGAGAACAAGGTTCAGCTCAGTTCAGGAGACTTGTTTGTGATGAGAAAGCTTGTAAGTTGTACATTTGAGTTTGTAGCCCACTTACCCTGATGGTGTATCAACCTACTTACAGCCTGCAGTTCTCCTTCCCAAGTATAACACCACCTTGCCTTAAGTTAGATTTTGTTCACTATTTCTGTGAGCCCAGGTGGACTTTGCTTGGCAGTGAGGGTGCCCTTGGTTTATATGATGAGGTCCTAGGGAGCAGGTGCAATTGTTAAACCATGAGGCTGTTAACATAGATGGGGCTTATCAGATACTGATGGGAAATTGCTTGGGTCTTTTTTTTTTTTTTTTTTTTTTACTTTTGAGACAATCTTGCTACATAGTTCAGGCTGGCTGGCCTTGAACTTGCAGCGCTCCTCCTGTCTCTGCCTCTGGAGTGCTGGGATTATAGGCATGCACCACACACCTGGTTGCTTGGTTCTTACAAATGATTCAGTAGTCTTCTCCTAAACCCGAAGGGATTAATGTGAATTTTTTCCCATATTAATTATTTTATTATTTATTATTTAATTTTTGCGTCCTTCCATGTTGTAATTTTGTGATCTTCTTACTGACATTCCAAATTAAATTGCAAATATACTTAACAGTAGTTTTTTTGCTTTGTAAATTTGCAGCTTATATTTTAAATTTAAAGAAGCCTTAGTAATCACCTAATTCACTTTACTCAGAGTGTGTTGGGGGTGTGAGTGAGAGAATGAGCTGTGGGGTTAGTTTGAAAGCAGAGTATCTTTTTATCTTTTTATTTCAATTTTTTGCTCTTGATATTTATTTTGAATCTCAAATGTTAAAGGAGCACGTGAAGTTACTGTGATTACCAAGGGAGGGCTGGGTTAAAATGATGAAACGCTAATCAAATCTAGGTTTCTTACCTGAAGATGAAGACACTTCAGGCCTTCAGCTGAATGATTTTTCCAGTTTTCCCAATGGATAGTTAAAGGCAAAACCACCTGAAATCTTTGGCTCCTGATGTCCTGTCCTTTGATTTGTAACTTTGATTCATTACCAGCAGACTTCAAAAACAGTATTTCCTTAAAAGGAAAAACTACGTATGCAGATACTTAATATGTGTGCAAATAATGTATGAGAAGCAAATTGGAAATCTAAAATAGGTGATAAGCATGTGCAATTTTTAAAAGTATGTACATTTTAATCTAGTGGTTATGAGTGTATTGGTAGTTTTTATTTGTTTTGTTTTGGTGCCGGGGCTCCAACTCAGGGCCTTGTGCTTGCTAGGCAGGCAATCTAACCACTGAGCTAAAAGCCACTGGCAGTTTTTTAAATAGGAAAATTTTGGATTATTTGAACTTTAAATAGCAGTTTAACAAAAATACGAAAAGTTTAAACTGAGTATTAGAATATGCTTCAGAGTTGAAATTGGATATTTACATGAAAAATATGACCCATGATGTATTTTAATTTTTACTTATTTGAAAAATATTTAATAGAAATGTGTTGAATAATTTAAAAGTTACGAAAAGATATTCAGTGTAATTTCACCTTATCACTCAGTAGTTATTTAACTTTATCCCTCTCAGAATGTAGCAATCTTTATCAGGTTTATTTGTGTTTTTCCAAAGATTTTTTCTATTATCATACAAGCAAAAAGTGATTGTGTATTTTTTTCATGAAAATGATAGCATACTATGTGCAGCTTTTAGTTGCCATTTTAACTTAATCTTGGTGATCCTTAATTTTTTCTTTACCTTGGGTATCCCACTCTATCAGTCAGTAAACTTAATGTATTTTTAGTGGCTGCATAATATTCCTCTCATGATGTCAACTTTATGTAATCAGCTGCTAGTTAATGGATATGTTTTAATTGTCCCTTGTTTAAGTGGATAGTTGGCTGTAATCACAAGCAATGGTATAGAGGATGGCCTTTGACATGTCCCTTAGCACAGGTAAGAATGTGTCTGGACGTTGGAATTGCTGGGTTGCAGGCACTATATATGAGGAGGCTTGAAGGATGTTGCTCACTTGTCCTGTGTAGTATGTACCAGCTTGCATTTCACAAATCGGTGCGCCTCGGTGTCAGCTTCCTGGGCCCCATGCTTTTAGAACACTGCCAGTCTGATAGCTTAAAAGTGTTAATGCTGCACTTTGAATTTGTAATCTTATCATGGATTAGTGAATGTCTTTTTATCAGTTTAAGGCTCATTTATATTTATTTTTCGTAATTTTTGTTGGTTTCATGTAAGGGGAATGTGACCTTTGTCTGTGATACCGTTTGATAATGTTTCACTCAATTTTTCATTTATCTTGGTCTTCCTCATGCTTTGTGTGGAAATTTCTAATTTTTGCTATCAGATTGTTTTTTTCATTTCTTATTTCTGGGTTCAGAGTCACTTTCCCTCTTCAGGATTATAAAATAGTTCTTTGTATTCCTTCTATTATTTTCTATTATATGTTTTAATTCTCTACATCAAAATCTTTCATCTGGTAGGAATTCATTTTGGTATAAATTATATGATAAGGAACGGATTTAATTCACAATAGATTTAACAATTCACGTGGGTCGAACCCCTGTTCTTATCATTGGTCGACATTTTGGACTTTCCTTGTATTTTTGCATGTTTAATTTTTCACACGAAGATTAAAATTATCAAGCTGCCCTTTCAGAGATGTCTTGTAGGTGTTTTTATTAGAATAATACTAACTTATATTTTACTGTAAGTGTTATGATGAATTTTAAACTAAATATTTGTCATTTATCCTCAGATTACGCAGCAGTTAGAGAGTATCTGCCTACAGATTATTGACGTTGTTTTACAGAAGCATGTAATTGGTAAGTTCAGAAGTTTACTGAAAAGGTAAACTGAGGTTTTGTTTTTAATGAGGTCAAAGTGCATTTTTAGCTCTTGAAATTTAACAGGATGGGCGATGTTAAGAAAGAGAAATTTGGATTTTCTTCAATTTTGGGATATACTTTCTAATGTCAGATACTACATCTTCACTAAGAGATAAACTGGAAATACATCCAATTAAGAATTGTTTGCCTTGGAAACTTAAGGGACAGAGAATGTGATATTTATGTTTTAGAAAAGAACTGGGATGAGGTCAGAGGAGGTTATTTTAATCTGGAGTTGAACAGTGGTTAAAAACAGACGTTTTTCTTGCCGGAAGTGGGAATTGCTGTCCTGTTTAGCTGACTTCTGAGTGGGCTCAGGAGCTAGCAGCAGACGTGACGGTGGCTGGGTGCTTGCAGAGTGCGCAGAAGATCTGGGTGTTCTGGAGTTGGCCTCCCTGGGCCCTTTGGGGTGGCGAGACGCTCAAGTTCTATAGGAGGATGTAAGAAAAGCAGGTGATTGTCCAGAGCTGTTGCCTCCAGTCTTCTGTCGTTCACTTCTTTAGCAAAAATTGAGCAGGCAGCCTAAATTTGATTGTTAGTTGAATAAAATGTGGTATAAATACACAGTGGAAATACTTATTTAGCCTTAAGAAAAAAGAAGAAAATCCTGTCTTGTAACAACATGAATGAATCTGCAGGACATTGTGCTGAGTGAAATAAGCCAGCACAGAAAGACAAATACCCAGAACCTCACTTACGTAGAACCTGAAAAAAGCGAACTCATTGAGAGACTGGTTACTGGGGGCAGAGGTGGGTTGGGCTGGGGAGATACTGGACAAGATATGATTGTAGTTAGTAGCAATGTGCAAATGTTTAAGTTTCATAAATTGAAAAAATACACAGTACATAGTTGTTTTTAAAAATATAAATGTGACTAGGCAGATATTTTAACCTTGTATAATTAAACTCTCTGAAGAATGTTATAATCATTTGTAAATTTAAAATCCTTTGTGTAAGCTGTGATCATCAATTCCTTCTCATATACATTTCTAATACAATTTTATGAATATAGGCCACATTTAATATTATAAAATAGAAAAAATTTTTTCGTATTATAAGAAAATTAAGTAAAAACATCTTTTTGCCTTACTGAGCGGGGAGGGCAGTCTTGTGAGAAATGGAAGATGGCGGATCTGTAGCTGCTGCAGACTCCGAGAAAGGGGTGCACATCAGATAGAGGAGGCTGTGTGTGTGGTCTTGGGTGAAGTTTTGCTGTTTCCTAGCATTCTAACTGGGTGTTTGCTTCTTCCTAGAATTCTATGAAGAAATTCTTTCCCTGGCATACAGTTTAACCTGCCACACAATTTCCCCTCAAATGTGGCAGCTTCTAGGTATTTTATATGAAGTTTTTCAGCAGGATTGCTTCGAATACTTCACAGGTATGGCTTCAGTTGTAGGAGAGTTTTGCTTTTCTGTATCTAGATAGTACTTTGCCACTTGAAGTAAAAACATGTGTAAGTGCAGTATTAGTCAGAAAATATTCCTGTTTTCTGTTGAAGGGCGGAGCTGTTGAAACAATGTTTTTCAGCCTTAGCTATAGACAGTGGAAGTATATCCACATAGCTATAGACAGTGGAAGTATATCCACGGTCTATACTTAGTTCAGTACTTCTTTTTTTCTTTGCAGCAGTACTGGGGACCAAACTCAGGGCCTTTGCACTGAACCACGTCCAAGCCCTTTTTAAAATTTTGAGGCAGCATCTTGCTGAGTCACTAAGTTGCCCCGGCTGGGCTTGAGCTTGCAATCCTCCTGCCTCAGCCTCCCACAGTGCTGGGATTAGAGGCCTGAGCCACCATGTCCAGCTTTTTATTATGTCTTTAGTTAGTTTGCACCAGAAGGTATATCCATGTATTAATTCAGTAAGTATTTTCTGAATACTAGTTATATTCCAAGCACTATTCTAAGCTCAGCAGTACAGCGTGAACTTCAGTAGCCCTTTTGAAGCTGGTATTCTAGTGGGGAAGATGGGGAGGAAGCAGTCAGGTGAACAAGCGAGAGAATTTACAGTATGTCAGATGGTGATGGGTGCAATGGAGAAGAAAAAAATTTGAAACAGTCACTATAGTACATCATAAACATTATGGTCTTTCTGCCCCACATTTTCTGTATAAGCGGGGCAGATGCATCATGCTCATGCCTAGCATTCTGTGGTTGCTAGGGCAGATAGTAATGTGTGGGGGCTACAGAAATGGGGTGTTGGTGGGAATAAGGTGTTTCTTCAATTGCTTAAGTCTCATTGGAATTTTGAATTTTCTCCCCAGACATGATGCCTCTCCTGCATAATTATGTGACAATAGATACAAGTACCTTACTCTCAAATCCAAAGCATTTAGAAGTACTTTTTACAATGTGTAGAAAGGTAAGCTAATATTTGAGTATTTCAGTTTCTTTCTTATAGGTAGTCTGCATTCCGTTTATCGACATAGGTTTATCAGTTTGCATCTTCACAGTGTGCTTGGGATTGTTGTAATTTGAAAGTTTCATGATATGTATTGTGCCTAAAAATGTTTAGCACTTTAATATCTGTGTACTTTTAAATTTTCGTCATCCCTTGGTGTCTGTGGGAAACTAGTTCCAGGACCTCCTGGACATCCAGCTCGGTGGATGCTCAAGTCCTTTAAAGAAAATGGTATAGTATCTGCATGTACCCTGTGTATATCCCCCATATATGTAAGTCGTCTCCAGGTTACATGTGGTAATGTAAGCGCTTTGCAAATAGTTGTTAAACTGTATTATTTGGGGAATAATGATAAGAAAACGAGTCCTTATATGTTCAGTATGGATGCATTTTCCCCAAAATTTTGATCCACAGTTGGTTGGATCTGTAGATGGGGAATCCACTGTGGAAGGCCAGCTGTACTTTTCCTTCTATTTTTTGCTTTCAGAAGTATAAACTTGTTACTTGATTAAAGAAAAGTGCTGGGAAAGCTAACCATACAGTTTGTCAATCTGTGACAGAAGGGCACTAATCTTTTTTTCTTCTAGGTAAGAGTCTATATTAGAATCCATTAGATATAGATAATGAACATAAAGGTGTAAGACAAAACAATTCTAATACTGTAGTTGGAAAAGATCATCATTTAGCACATACAAGAAAATTTGTAATCCTCATAATAGCTGTTGTTATATTGACACACAGACACAATTATTCACTGTGTAGATTTGCCCCTTACCAGTTTTGTCTTGGAATCTTTGATGACTCAAGATTTCCCTTCTCCTCTTGGTAAATATATGGTTATACAAAGTATAAAACTGGATTTTCACAAAGCTGGCAGGCAGATTTTAGAAACCTCAAATAAACCAGAAACCAAAAAAGTTTGCTGTGGAGTAGCAATTAAAATAGCAAATGTGCAGCCCATTGTTGTACTAGGAGAGATGTATTACCAGGGTCTGGTAAGAGCCCTGAATTGACATATCTGGCTCAGGGTGCAGTTCAGTTATAAAAAGTCTGTGAAATTTTGGGAAGTAAATCTCACATCTAAACCAGAGGGTTCGAACTATGGTTTTAAAAGACTTGTCTACCACTGTGGTAACCCATCTTCTTCAGTTATAATCACAGTCTCCAGTTTCCCCCTTAGTTGCAGAGGAAGTGAGGGGACGGGAGAAAGCAGTGAACCGACAGGACAGGTCCTTGTATTTATCAAGCAGTTAAAATACATTTTGTATTCTTGGTTTTAGTGCTAGCTCGTATTTATTGAATTCTTAAAATAGATCAGGTATTTTCTGAACACTTTATACATACTAACTTCATTTATCTTAGGAGACAGGCTTCACATTTTTATCAGTGAGAAAACAGCTCTAATTTCTTTTACTGTGCCTGATGTTTAGGAAATGGTTCTCTGTCACATTACTGTGTGTTGGAGCCAGATCTGAAACCCATAATCTGGCTCCAGAAGGCACCTCCCCTTTTAATCATAAAATGCAGATTGTTTCTTTCTGTTCTGGCAAACAAAGATTCATCAATCAGGGCCCCATGTGGATGCAGTTTTGGGAAAAGGGAATGAATTGTTTTCTTTTCTCCATCATACAGTCCCACAAAGTAGGTAACGTTATTGTCCTCATTTTGTAGATGGGGTTAGCAAGACACAGAGGTTGAGTAGATTTTCTGATATTCGTATTTAGGACTCAGGTTTTGATACACTACCCTATTGGTGGAATTTTACATTTATGTAAACAGGGCTGGTTATCTGCTTATGATTCAGCTTACAATTTTCCAGCTTGCCAGATCTTTTTTTTTTTTGCCAGACTTTTATTTCTCTCTTTGTCTTTGTGGATGTAAACCTTTAAAATCTCTGCTGTCATTTTAGTGGCCTTGGGGAAGAAATAAAGTTAAATGAGAATGGTTAATCTGTCATCTTTATCTGGAATTTTTCTTTTTTTTTTTTTTGTTTGTTTTTTTTTGAGACAGAGTCTTGCTATGTAGTTCAGAGTTCAGGCTGGCCTTGAAATGACTGTGTGGCCCAGTTAACCTCAAAATCTCTGCTTTAGCCTTCTCAGTGCTGGGATTATACGTGTGTAGCCCCAGGCCTACTTTGGAATTTCTTTTTAATTCAGTTGTTTTAAACTGTATTTTTCTAGGCAATTACGCAGTTTTTTAAGTTTGAAGTATATAAAGATTATGGAATTCTCTATAGTGGTCTCATTTTTAATTTATTTGTGTTTGTCTCTTACATTCCTAATATTTTAAAATTTTGTTTTCTTTGCTTTTCAAAAATAATTTTGGCAAAAGCTATCTAATTCATTGTCTTGAAAATTAATCTGCTTTTGTTTTCTCGCTGTCACCTCTTTTTGTCTGCTCTTTCATTTATTTGAGTTTATCCAGGTCTTTTTCTTAAATTTTTGTGTTTGGACTCTTTAATTTACTCATTTTTCATCTTTATTAATGTCTAATATATAAGCAAGCTATATTCCAAATCATATTCTAAATTTTACATATAAACATGTGACTTGTAGAATTATTTTATTTGAAAATACAGGTTTGATGATAGGATAACAGTCTAGTAACTAATAAAATTCATCTACTGTCATATGGTACTTATTGGTTATGCTAACAATGGAAAATATAATTATGAAATCTAAGTGGGGAAATTGAAAGGTGTGTGATATCAAATTATAATTTTTGTGAAAATATAGGTACATATGGACAGGAAATCAAAAGGAATAGAAAAGAGAGTTTGATTGTTTATAGAGGTTATTTTTTTTTTTCTTTCTTGTTTTGGCCGCTGTTAAAGGGAAGCTTCATTTCCCTGGACAGTTAGCTTAGATATCTTACTTTATAACTCATACAGCTTTGCTTTAATTCAGAGTCAAATAAGTGAATTACTCCATCTTCCAAGGAATTAGAGCAGATATGCCAGGTCCATGAAAGATTGGTGGGCTTTGTTTTAAACTTCCTTCTCTGGGTTGACAAGGTAAACTTTCTGAGCCACGATTCCTGACTGAGTTTATGTAGGAATTTGCCGGAGTGGCTCTGATGGACCATGTGGTGCCACTTGGGCTGACCTGTGCTGTGGTCCCTGCAGGTCCTGTGCGGAGACGCGGGGGAGGATGCTGAGTGCCACGCCGCCAAGCTTCTGGAAGTCATCATTCTGCAGTGCAGAGGAAGGGGGATAGATCAGGTAATGCCTGTCTGGGAGTCTTACTGGACATTTATGTTTGAAGCCTACCTGCCTGATTGATGATTGTGTTGTAGTTTGGTGGAAAATTGTAAAAGCTTACAGTTTGTGCTTGCTGGTGGAAATCATATTTAAGTGACAAAGAAAAAGAGCCATGCACTTTGAAAATTGTACCTTGCATTTTATCTGAGAAAGGGATGCACAGAGAAATACTGTATATAATAATTTAAGGAGCTACCAATAAAATAATGAGGAAAATACATGTGTAAATTTTCATTGGCAGCCCAGTGATTTACCTGTTCCCTTGTGTGGGTGTGTGTGTGTGTGTGGTACTCAGGACCAGACCCAGGACTCCCGCATGTAAGCACGATACACTGAATAATATCATACTCTGCCCCCTCTTTGTTTTTTGTATGGTATTTAAATACTCCTCAGTTACCTTTTTAAAAAATTTTTTTAGTAGTACATGTTTGCAGTACATAATGATTACATTTATCTTGGGGGGGTTGGTGAATATACATAACACATCTTAATTCTTTTTTTACCCTGCTTCTTCCCACCCTCCCCACTCTGTCCTACTCTTGGTCCCTTTTCCATTTGCAAAAACTCTATGTTCATAATTTTTTCCCTTCAATTCTTTTTTTCCCAATCTGTTTTCCTCCATTTTGTTCCCCCATCCATTTGAAGAAGATCTCCCTACTTCCTATTTATCTTCTGTTTTTCCCCCACATATAGTTTCTTATAGAAGAGAAATCATGCAATATTTAAACTTGTGCATCTGACTTCACTGAATATTGCATCCATTTACCTAGAAACGTCTCAAGTTTATCTTTCTTTATGGCAGAATAGTACTCTATTGTGTATAAATACCACATTTTCTTTATCTATTCATCTGTTGATGGGCATATAGGCCATTTAAAGATTTAACTGTTGTAAATTGTGCTGCTGTAAATATGGGTATGCATGTATCACATGTGTCACTATAATATGATGTCTTTAACTCTTTTGAGAAGATACTTAGAAGGGGAACCTGGGTCAAATGGAATCTGTAGTTTTAGTTTTTTGTTTTGTTTTTTTGGTGCTGAGGATCAAACTCGGCCTTGTGCTTGGTAGGTAAGCACTCTAACCACTGGGCTAAATCCCCAGCCTACTTTTAATTTTTTGAGAACTCTCCATACTGATTTCCATAGTGGCTGTACTAGTTTACAGTTCCACCAACAGTGTAGAAGGGTTCCTTTTTCCTCACAGCTTCTCCAGCGTTTGTTATTATTTGGTTTCTTGATGATGGCCATTCTTTCTGGAGTAAGATGGAATCTCAGTATTGTTTTAATTTGGATTTCTGTAATGGTCAACAATGTTGAACATTTTTTCATGTATTTATTGGCCATTTACACTTCTCCTCAGAAGGGTCTATTCATTTCAGTTGCTCTCCAGGTATCTTTCCTAAAAAGAAATTAAGATATTGTGAAAAAGATGGAAAAGTTTCTCTTGACCAATTAAAAAAGCATTAATTTACAACTGTATATTCTTTATAAGTATAAATATATAAATTTTGACGAGATTAATTTTTGGCACCATAGTGGTATTATGTTTAATTACTAAAGAAAAATGTTAAATAAAATAAGTTAAATTGTGAATTTCTTTTTTCTTACAATTTTGTTATAGTTTTATTGAGATATAATTCATACCTTTCACTCATTTAAAGTATATACTTCAGTGATTTTATGTTCACAGAATTCTGTAAATATTACAATTTTAGAACGTTTCGTTCCCCCCCACAACCTCTGTGTGTGCCCATTAGCAATCCCTCCTTGTTTTCACCAACCCTAATGCACTCTCAATCTTCATAGGTTTGCGTCCCTTAAGTGCAGTCGGTGTTGTACGTGGCTCTTTGCTGTTGGCTTCTTGCACTTGGTGTAAGGTTTGAGGCTGACCCGTACGGTAATGTGCATCAATACCTTATTCCTCTGTGTTGCTGAGTGACGTGCCACTGTATAGGTATATCACATTTGTTGTATCTATCAGTTGGTCATTTGAATTATTTCTACTTTTGGGCTGTTGTAAGTTCTGTGTGCTATTATGAGTGTTTGTATGCAAGTTTTTGGGTGGACATGTTTTCATTTTCTAGTAGAAACACTGTCACATGGTAATTCCAAGTTTCATCATTTGAGGAAATGAGAGGCTGTTTTTTTTGGTTTTTTTTTTGGTACTGGGAATTGAACTCAGGGCTTCATGCTTGCAAGGCAAACACTCTAACCACTGAGCTAAATCCCTGGCCCATGAGGCTGTTTTCAAAGCAACTGCACTGTTCCCTTTTTTCCATTCCCACAGCAATGAGTGAGAGTTCCCATTTCTCCATGTCCCAGCCAACACTTGTTTTGTCTTTTTGTTATGGCCATTTTACCGGTAGTATGTGTGAAGCGGTATCTCCTTGTGGTTTTCACTTGGATTTCTCTGATAGCTAAGGATGTTGACTGTCTTTTCTTGTGCTGACTGGCCTTTTGTAAATCTTGTTTTGGAGAAATGTAGAATCAGATTCTAGGCTCATTTTTTTTTTTTTAAGAATTTTTTTTATTTTAATGGTACATTTTAGATACACATATTGATAACATTCATCATAGGGATTTGTACCTGTACATGATATATCTTGTTGCTTCTTTTTTTCCCATTCCCCTCCCTTCCCTTCATCTCCTCCTCCCTCCTTATTTACAAAAGCTTTGTTTCTAATTTTTTCTTCCATTTCTTATTTCTCTTGTCCCTCTGGTTCTTTCCCCCTCCCTTGTTCCTTTTCCCATTTGGACATTTTCTTTCCTTTCCCAGTAAAATACATTTTAGTCTTTATTTACACTGAAAGTTTCTCACACCAGAGAAACAATGTGGTATTCAACATCACTGGTCATTTGAGAGATGCAAATTAAAACAACCCTGAGATTCCACCTCACTCCACAAAGAATGGCTGTTATCAACAAATCAGCCAGTAACAAATGCTGGCGGGGCTGTGGGGAAAAAGAACCCTTCACTGCTGTTGATGGGAATGTAGACTGGTGCAACTGCTATGGAAATCAGTGTGGAGATTCCTCAGGGAACTAGGACTAGAGATTCCATTTGACCCAGCTATTCCCCTTCTTGGTATCTTTCCCCCAAAATTAAAAGCATCATACCACAGCGATAAATGCACACCCATGTTTTTAGCGGCACAGTTTGTAATAGCTAAATCTTGGAAACAGCCCAAATGCCCATCAGCAGTGGAATGGATAAAGAAAATGTGGTTTTTTTTAATACAATGGAGTACTACTCTGCCATAAAGAATGGTAAGCTTGAGATATTTCTAGGTAAATGGATGCTTCTTGAGACCATACTCTTAAGTGAAATAAATTGGACACACATGTTTAAATAGGCTCATTTTTAATTGCATTATTTGTCTTGTTATTATTGAGTTGTTGGAATCCATTATGTATTCTAGATTCAAGCTCCTTACCAGATACAGGATGTCCAACAATTTTCTCCAACTTATGAGCTCTCTTTTACTTTCTAGATGGTGTCCTTTAAAGCATAGCAGTTTTTAATTTTGATGCCAGCTGATTTGTTTTTTATTGCTTGTGGTTGGTGTTATGTTTAACAAACACTGCTAAATTTAAGATCATGAAGATTTATTCCAGTTTACTTCAAAGAGTTTTATGGTCTTATGTGTTATGTTTAGGCCTTTGATCCATCTTGAATTAATTTTTGTTTCTGATGTGAGGACGGGATCAGAACTCATCATGTATGTGTGAATGTTTAGTTGTTTCAGCACTCTCGTCAAATCAGTTAATTGTTAAGTATGGTGGTTGTCCCTGTACTCTCATTTTATTTGATTTACTTATTTGTCTGCACTTATGCTAATATTACGTTATTTTTATTATGGTAACTTTGTAGTAAGTTTTGAAATCAGGAAGTTTGAATCCTCCATCTTTGTTCTTCTGAAAATTCATTTTGGACATTCAGGGTCCCTCAAATTTTCCTGTGAATTTTAAGGCCAGCTTGTCAACTTCAGTAAAGAAGCCAGCTGAGATTGTGCTAGCCCTTCCGCTGAATCTGCAGATCATCTGATAAGTGTTCCCATTTTAAGAAGATTTAGTGTTTCAATTCTTGAACCTGGAATGTCTTCCTTTTATTTAGGTCTTAAATTCTTTCAACATTTGGTGGTTATCAGAGTATCAGTTTTTTAATTCTGTTCTTAAAAAATATTCCTAAGTATTCTTTTTTTATTTTTTATTTTTTTGGTGCTGGGGATCAAACTCAGGGCCTTGCACTTGCTAGACAAGCACTCTACCACTGAGCTAAATCCCCAGCCCCCTAACTATTCTTTTTGATGCTGTTTATTGCCCATGTATTTAAGAAATACAAATGTGTTTTGTATATTTATCTTGTATCTTGCTACTTTGCTGAATTTATTTATTAGTTTTGGCAGTGTGTTGGTAGATTCTTTAGGATTGTCTTTTTATTGGTGCTAGGTATTGAACCCAGGGCCTTGTGCGTGCTGGGCAAGCACTACCGCGGAACTACATACCCAGCAAGGATTTTCTGTGTGTAAGATTATCTGCAGATCAACTTGCCTTTATTTGTTTTTTCTTTCCCTTAATCACCCTAGCTGGGGTCTTGAGCACAGTGCTGGATAGGCCTGGCGAGGGGAGACACTTCATCTCGTTCCTGCTCTTAGGGGGCACTTTCCGTCTTTCACCATTAAGTACAGCGGTAGTTGGAGGTTTTTCATCAAGTTCAGGACGTTCTTGACTACTGCTGGTTGCCGAGTGTTTTTAATATGAAGAGGTGTTGAGTTTTGTCAAATTTTCTTTTTTCTGCATCTATTGATGCAGATTTGTCTTTTATTCAATATTCAGTCAGTGTTGCAGTTCTCATATAAACCTCATTTAGGCACAGTATAATCCATTTTATATATTTTTAGTCTAAGTTTGCTTTTTTATTTCTTTGTGTGTATGTGTGTGGTGCTGGGGATTCAACTGGGGTAAATATTGTACAACTGAGCTTTACCTCTAGCTCTATTATTTTTTTAAAGTGTTTTTGTGTCTTTATTCATAAGAGCTGTTGATCTCTGTTTTTTTTTTTTTTTTCTTGTGATGTCTTTGGTTGGTTTTTGTATCAGAGTAACGCTGGCCTCATAGAGTGATTTGAGAATGATTTGGTCTTTCTTTATTCTTTAAAAGAGTTTGT
>PVJO010024771.1:0-23386 GCA_004026905.1 Hystrix cristata
TAGGTGTGGCAGTGCTGTCTCTGACCCCACCTGGAGGAGTCGCTGCTATGGGAAGCGTGACCCCACGACCTGGGGCTTATCATAACATTATATGTTAGAAGGAAAAAGATACCAGCTTCAAAGGAGTTTTTCCCTTAGGCTGGAAGGCAAGAGGACAGCCCATAGAGTAAGTTGAGCAAGCTCAAGGTCAAAGAGTCAGTTCACCAATCCTGTGTTCTGTGCACTTACTGTAAGCCAAGCCAGTGTTACAGGACCCCAGTGGGCTGTGGCCACCTGTCTGGGGTGCAGGCAGAAGCCCTCTGGGTGAGGTCAAAGGTGGGCCTAGGTTTGCTTAGGAAGCATGTACACCCAGGGGTAGGAAGAGGAGAGGGGCCGTGTTCCAGCCACAGGGAACGGGGTGCCAGCGAGAGTTCATGGGAGGAGAGATTCAGGACGGCCTGCAGAGAGAGAGGAGAGGGTTACTAGGCAAGGCCAGCAGGGATCAGGGACGAATGATGCCGGGCAGGTGCTGGGGGGACATGATGCAGATGGATCCTTGGACAGTTTCACATCTGAAAGTATCAGGATGACATGTGGATTCAAGATACAACTCCGACCACTGTGTAGGGAGTAGATTTGAGGGGCTCCGAAAGTACACAGGGCCAGGACAGAGGGGCCAAGAGGCTGAGGCGACTACAGGGAGGACACTGTGGGTAGACTGGAGGCTGACTCCAAAGTGAGGTGGAGACTGTGAAGAGTGAGCGTGCAGGGTGACACCTTCTATGTTTGTGCTGCTATTTACAGAAACAGGAGCTCTGGGGGAGGAGCAGGTTTCAAGAGGAAAGACAAGCTCTGTTGTGTTGGGTCTAAGCGACTTTCAGGGCCCAGACTGCAAACACTTCCCAGGTGGCCAGATGGAGCAGACTGCTAGCTGGCCGCCATCCGTCTTAGGGGTGGTATTTGAAGCCTGTGGTGGAGAGGTGGGTGAGAGGAGGTGGAAGGGCTGGTGGCTGAGGACTGGTAGCTGCCCCCAGAGTGAGAGGTGGCTTTGTTTTTCTTTTTTTTTTTTCTTTCTTTCTTTCTTTTTTTTTTTTGATGAGGGGGGCCTACACATGTTTAAATGTGAATGGGGTGGCAAAGGTGGAAGGAAGAGTTACACATGCCAGATATCTAGAGCCCCTCCCTCCCCAGAGTATCAGGTTAAAAACCATTCACAATGGTATTTTGATATCAAATTCAAACAGCAGACTGACAGCTTCTTGCAGGAACAATATTTTGAAATATGTATGACTGTGCAATTTGAATTTTTACTTGGTGGATCATGCAAATATGGTGTTTAGGAGAAACACAGATGGTAATCACACAGCAGAGCTTCAACATGACATGAAGAACGGCCCCTGGAGTGAGTCACCCCAGGCTCTTGGTCTTGGCCCTGTTGTTCAGGGTAGTCTGACACGGGTCTCCTGGCCTTTCTGTCTTGGTTTCCAGGTCTCTGAAATGCACTGCACCTGAGGGGTGCATGCTCTCTACCTCCTCATGGGCTGCTGTAAGGCCTACATGTTCGAGGTGGTTGAAATATATGACAAATGTTCAAATTTTTTTTTAAATTGTTGCATCCCAGCACCCCAAAAAATTGTTATAGTAAGACACATTGTCAATAATCTCCCTCAAAATAGTCCCAAATGCACTCATGCCATCATCCTCGCCACTTCCCGAAGCAGTTTGGGACATCCTGTTTCATGAGTGTCTCTATAGGGCACAGAGGCAGCGAATGCCGCTGCCCCGTGCCGTGCGGTGGGAAGGCAGGCTTGTGAAAACGCCACGTCATTCACCAGGCCGGCTCCGTGTGACTTCTGCTTCTTCCCCAAAGTCAAAATGACCATCAAAGGTCACTGTTTTGAATCAACTCAGGACACTAAGGCAGCCACCACAGTGCATTTAAAGACATTCATGGGAGAGAACCTCGAGAACTGCTTTAGCAAGTAGCAAGTTGGGTTCAGAACAAGGGGGAGTGTTTTTGAGGGCTGTTAATAGGGATGTGTCATTTACTATGATTTACAAATGTAAACATTTACCACATTTTTGATCACACCTCGGCTGCATCACGCGTGTACAATGTGTGCATCATGTGTGTGTTGTACCTGACACAGCGAGTGCTCGGGACGCCCTGCCGCTGCTGGCGTTCTTAGGATGGTGTCTTTTTTGTGACATCCCGTGTGTCATTTCCATTTGCAGCATTTGATGCCCGGAGGATTTGGAGACTTGTCCGAGGCCACAGAGCCAAAGGGTAGCAAGTCAAGGCCAGAATCCCTCTCGCCTGACTCTCGGGCTCCGGCGTCTCCCACCTCCGTGTCGACAAGTGTCAGGCTCTGGGTGGTAGGAGCTGCTGGAGAAAGTGTAGTGGAGCGAAGCAGATAGTATCAGCCGCAATGCTTGCAGACTCTTCCCAAGCAATTTCAAGAGTTATGCTGGTACTTATTTGCATCGCTTTGCATGCCATTTTATTGGCAGTCCCTTATGCTGGGAATTTTCCTAGTGGGATATAAAGGCTGAAGATTCAAATATAGGACAGAAAATAAAATCAATCAGGAGTCCAATGTGGCTGTGGGGATGTTGGGCGTATTGTGGGCTTTTGGGGTAAAGGATCCTTATTTGCTATTTTGAAGAGGGAGGTGGGGAGCCAGGTAACATCTGATGAAACAAAGTCACATCTTAATATGCCACAGAGCTTGATATGCCAAATGTAACAGAGAAATACCGGAAAAGAAGAAAAAAGGCTAGAGGGAAACATAAAATGCCAGAAAATGAAGCAATAGCAGAAATAAGAGTTGGCTTTGTGAGGCTGAGCTAACACGAAATGCTAAGGGTCAGGACGTAAAGGATGAATTTCCGTTAAGCAGTATGAGATTTTAAAAAGAATGTAATTTTGAGACTTGTAACCTGTGAGGCTTTGTAACCAACACATTCTCCTTCATTTGGATTTGTTGGGAAATTGGCCATTGTATCTTATAAAAAACGTAAGCATTCGGAGTATCAAAAAAAAAAAACACCCAAAGAAACAAACTATAAATTTGTTATTTAGAGCAGCGTTGCTCAAAATGTGGTCACTAGGCCAGCTGTATCAGTTTCACCTGGGATTTGTTAGAAATGCAGATTCTAGCTGGGTGTAGTATAATTCTAGCACTCTGGGAGGCTGAGGCAGGAGAATCACAAGTTCATACCCAGCCTGGACACTATATTGACTTAGCAAGACCCTGTGTCAAAATAAAAGAAAAAGCCAGGTGTGGCGGCGCGTGCCTATAGTCCCAGCACTTGGGAGGCTGAGGCAGGAGCAATGCCAGCCTGGGTTACATAGTGACATCCTGAACTACATAGCAAGACCTTGTCTCTAAAAAACAAAAACAAAATGGACTGAGAGTGTAGCTCCGTTCGAAGGCCCTGGGTTCAATCCCCAGTTTTGTTGGGGGGGATCAAATTCTGGGATCGCCAGGACCTCCTGAGTCCTCTTTCTGTCGGCCCCTGTCAGCTCACCTTCGTGTCCTCCCTTGGTGCAGCTGGAAGGGCTCGGTCACAGCATCACTGCAGTGTGTCTTTGCGAGGGGTTCACCTTGCAGCCAGTGAGGAGGCGTCTCCATGGACTTGCGGTGCTGGGAGGTCGCAGCAGCAGCAGGACTGGAGTCACCAGTCCCCGGTGTCCTTCACGCTGGAGCCTCCGTTCCCCGAAGTCCTCTGTCACCTAGCTTGTCTTCAGCGGCCATCCTGGGTGTGTCCCGGTGCAGCCATTGCCAGCGTGTGGCTGGCTACAGCGAAAGTGGCTTCTGGTCCCTTACATCACTCAGCACGTCCACTCGGGCTTTTTGTTTGTCTTAGTGCGTGAGGAAAAGGTGGATTTCCACTTGCTTCTAGTCACATTAAGATGCATTCTGAAATTTAGGAAGCAAAGATTAGAATTTCTCTCTGCTTTACGACCTAGAACTCAACTTTAAAGTCGAGATTTAGGCGGGAAACCCAGGTTATCTGATTTTTCTTAACCGTGAAATTTTCTTAAATGTAAAATTTTTGTTTTTACACGACTCTTAAAGGAGCACAATTAGATAATATAATTGCACAGAAAGGTTTGAGAGAGGCAAAAAGCAGAACAGCTTTATGATGAGAATGAAGAACAACTTTATGACAAGAATGCTTCGAGCAAGGTTGCTAGCACGTGAGAAGGTGCCGGGATCCTTGTCCAGTCCCAGTCCGGCCTCCTGCTGCCCGTGTGGAAGTCCCAAACTTCACAACCCCCAAATCCAAGCTTGTTTTCCTCCTGTACACTGCCACCAAGCCTGCCTTACTATTCTTCTGCTGGTGCTGGGAATTGAACTCAGGGCCTTGTGCATGCTAAGCACTTGCCCTTACCACTGAGCCAACCCTCAGTCTGCCCCTTACCATGAAAAGAAGAAGAAAAAAAAGTGCCCGGAAATAGTGAAGTTCTCCTTATCTCGAGTAAATCTCCTTGTAGGGGAGGCACATTTTACCTTTATCCTCTTAGGGCTTTTTGCCAGACTGGAGAATTAAGTTGACGTAAGGAAGATCCTCAGAGAAAGACACGCAGACGTATTTCATGTGAGTCTTATGTGGCAAAGAAGATCCGGAGACACGTGCACGCTTCGCTCCTGGGTTGGGCAGAGTGGTAGGAGAAGTGACCAGGGAGAGGAGGGTTGGTGTAGCAAGGGGGCCCAACTTTCTGTCCTCGGTGATCATTTCTGTCACGTGAAAATTTCATCCGCTACTTTTAAGACCTGACGGGAAGGTCGGAGTGGCCATGCCCCTCTGCTTTTTAAGTCAACACAGCAAGCCAGAGTACCCTCCTTGGGAGTCTTTCCTCCTTCACGTGAAAACTCTGTGCTTCTGCCTCTTTCATTGCTTTTCATTCTCCCCCAGTCCTCTCTTGTTGGTTTGCTATCTTTCTTCCTAATCTGGTAAAGGGGAAACTGGACGAGGCTGTCCCTTTGGGGAAGGTCTTCTGACTGTGCTCAGGCTTGTCCACACAGCCCGTCTGTTCTTGGGTGGGTTAGACCTGTTGCCACAGTCTGCCAGCCAGCACTTCTGGGGGCCCACGTGGTCCAGACAGCCCAGGACTCGACAGCTCTGCAGACAGCAGTGGGTATGCGGTAGGGGGTGGAAGGACAGCCCTCCGCATGGCTCCTGAGCTGGCCCGACTGCTTTTCTGCTTCCTTCTGCCCCTCTGGGCCCTGCACCGCATGGGAGGTGTGTGTGGTGGAAAAGGAGTCGGCTTCGCGCAGCCAGGCTTCCCCCAAGGTGCCCCCTGCCGTTAGCCTTGCCGGCACCCACCCTGCCCTGTCTGATTCAGATGGGTGCGATGGGGCAGGAGGCAGACAGGGATGACACCCAGTGGAGAAAAATTAAGCTGGAAAGACTAGAATGTAGAAAAGCATTAATGGAATGATAAGGAGTTTGTGGGGCTGCAGGAAGGGGTGTGGAACTGGAGAGGAGAGTGGAAGGAAGGAGGAACAGAGGCGATTCCAAATGCTAGCCAGTGCCTTTCTTTTCTGGAAGATAGTCTATATAAACAAATTCAAATATAACAAAACAACTGGGTTTTTTTTTTTCTTTTTGATTGTCCTACCAGGACATCTAGGAGCTCCTTGTTTATTTCTGTGTGTTGCTTGAGGCAACACAGCATCTAGTTGTACCGCCCCAGAACTTTTAGGTGTTAATTTGGTGAATGTCCCTAACGCAGGGTAGGGACACTCAAAGAGATTTATTCCTGTCCATTCTCCAGTATCCCTGTGATTCAAAAAAACAAAGAAGTATTTATTTTGAAAACTTTTAGACCTGCGGATGGGTCCGGATAGCACCGTGGGCACCTGTCCAGTGCGGCTGCCTTTGACACTGCCCTGCCTGTCCCGTGTCACTCCAGGACCGTTGGCCCTCGGGGTGATTTCTGGGTGCAGGAGCGGGGGGGGCACTTCGAGCATGAAGCCAGGTCCCGTCAGCATTAGCCCACTGGTTTAAATAAACGCCTTGGCCCCGACCGTCCCGTGTGGAGGGCTAGTTTCCTGCCTGGACATACCCAGTGTCGTAGCTCACTCAGTCATCGCAGGCGGCCCGGGAGTCAGTGAATGCCCTTGTTCCTGGCTCACCGGCGAGGAGGCAGGGACGAGCCAGGTCCGTGACGTCTTGGGAGTGCTTGGGTATAAATTCATGGCCTTCCCATTCCATCCCAAACCTGTAAGATGTGGGTTCAGGGTAAGATGGAGGGTGAGTATGTGGCCTGAAGAGGAATCAGGGGAGGAGGAAGGGAGGGAAGAGGGACATTCGTGGCTCAGAAGGACTCCACCTGTTTTGAGAAGGTATCTGGCATTTCAGATGTCTAAGATGGTGCAGACATCTCTTTCTTCATAAAAAGGGCTCTAAAGCCGCTACTGTGTAAGCGGTTCCCAAGAAGACAGCCCACCTGCATGGGGACCTTCAGGGACCATGTGCCCTCCCTGTGACTGGAAGCCACCCGGAGAGGTTCACCACAGCCAAGGGGTGCTTAACCCAGGAGGGTGAGCCGCTGCCGCGCTTGCAGCATGCGAGTTAATTTAGTGACTCTTCCAAGCTGCCTTCAGATGTTTATCTGGAGCCCTCGGCTGCCTCCAAATATAGCTGACGAGAAGTTCAGCATATTTGAGACTTATTTTGCACTTGGCTATATACAGGATTATACTGTTGTACAAATAGGCACTTTAATTTCATTTAAATTTAAGTTTGCTCTTCGGAGTGTTGTATGTGTATGTATATGTTAAGCATTACCCTTTTCCTGTGATCATCTTTCAAAGTGCAGGTTGCCTAGCATATAAGGGTTCATTTTTCTTATGTGGCCAGAACTCAGAGTAGGTGCCTGCTGCTCAGAGTGGGCACCCAAAATAGCCCACACATGATGCATTAACTGCTCCTCTGCAATGGAAGTTGGGGAGAAAGTCTTTCTAGAGGTGCATTTCTACCCCCAGCAGTGTAGCAGTGCCCTTCTTAAAGACGAAAGGGAAGATGGGTGCTGGAAGGCAGCTGGGGGTCCACCAGAGTGAGACCCGCAGGTCTGTGTCTGAGTCACTCAATCCATCTGATCTGGCACGGGACCACCTTGTTTTAACACCATAGTCCATTGGAAAATTGAGGTCTAGTTTTTCCTTCCGCATTCTATGTGGGTGGAATACAAGCTTGCTGAGATGTTTCTTAGCAAAGCCATGTTTTTGCTTCTCTGTTACATTACCTGCCTGTCGAGAGCTGCCTCTTCATCAACCAGCGCTAAAAGGCATCCTCGTAGGTGAGGCCCGCTGTAGAGCCTCTTGCGGGCATTGTTCAGTGGACTTCTGGTAGGATGAAATCTCTGCTTTTGAAATCCTAGTTTAGCAAAATTTATCCAGGCATCACAGATTTTTATTTTTATTTCTTCTACTCCTTTGGTTTAATTTTGAATTCATAGGTCTTACCTTTCTTGTACCTAAGAACTGAGAGCAATATGTACATTTTAAACCAGGAAACACAGATTGTGACCAAATGATGAAGTCATGCCAGCATTGCTGGTCTTGAGTTTTTGCAAGAGGCTGCAGAGGCATATTGAACTCTCGGGCCAAGTTCCTACCATCCTGGCAGAACCCAGAAAAGAAACGAATGAGCTCTTTGCTGATGTGAGACGGTGCGTGTCTGATCCGTTCATGAACGACGCAGCCTTAGGCCATTTCTGATGTCTGCAGCCCTGGCTCACATCTGTTTGTCTCTACAGACATTAAAGGTCCTATTTAAATGCACTTACGTGCACCTTGAGACCTCAGTGTTGAGTGAAGTAAATCAGACACACAAGCTTACATACCGCTCGACTTCTCTTACATGAGACACCCAAAGTATAAATAATTTAAGGAGTAAAATAAAAGATAGATAATAGGAAACAGGGAAATAGATCTTTTGTAAATGGGAAGGGACTGAGGAGGTGGGAAGGAAGGAAGGAAAGGGGTGTAAAAAAATTAAGATGTGTTATGCACATGTACCAATTCCCCACAATGACTGTACTGTAAACATGTTCTGAAAATGTGTAGTAATATAGATAAATAATAAGTAAATGCACACACAAAAATCAGTACCTCTTCAGCTGGCCAAGCAACCACTGAGGACTTAATTTGGGCCAGGATAAAATATGGAATTAGCTATCTAATGTCAGATTAAATTCTTCCAGAGATTCCTGGGAAGGGAAAAAAAAATCCATACCTTTATAACTGAGGTAGGGAAAGTTATTTTCTTTCTTATACAATAAAGATACATTTTAAAATAGATGTAGGGGCTGGGGATTTAGCTCAGTGATTAGAGTGCTTGCCTTGTGAGCACAAGGGCCTGAGTTCGATCCCCGGCACCACAAAAAAAAAAAAAAAAAAAAAAAAAAAAAAAAAAAAAACAAACAAACAAAAAAAACCACACATAAAATAGATGTAAATGTTTTGCATTCAGTTTTTATACTTTGTAAAAATAAATCCCAAATATTCTCAAATCACATTTTAAATTTAGAACACCAGGTTTCAAATCTGTTTCAGTTTGACATTGTGTCCTAAACTGGATGGAAAGGGCAGGGAAGGGGAGCTGAGAAGGAGAGACGTGATGTAGCCCCCTGGAGGGAGGGGCGGCCTAGTCAAGACACTGAATCACTGATGGGCATCTACCTTTGTGTATTGACCCTGCTGCCAAATCTTCAGAGCCACTTTGTAGGGCGCGTGTCCCCGAGGGGTAACTTCGCCAGACAGGCGTCAGAAGTGAGTCCCTAAAGTTTTGCGATGCCTGGAGAAGAATGCCCCAAAAGATACTGAACTTGGGGAGGAAGTTGATGTCTTCCACAATCCAGAGACCTGCAGACCTTTGCGCTTGTGCACAGAGTGGGTTATGTGTGCCCTTGGCTGTTGTTTCAGGAAATTCGTCAGCTAGCAATCGCTCCAAAAGTATTGAGCATTCAGGGGGGGAAAAAAAAGAAAACTCTAAAGATGAACTAAAATAATTATCTTCCTTTTGCTCAGAATCTGACATAGGTGTATGTTGACATAATTCTGAAAGTCCAGAAACAATTTTGAAACTTCAGTAAAAACCTCTTGTAACAAAAAAGAATACTGTCAAATAGTAAAAAAACAAAGTGTAAAGTGTCAGAAGGAAGCACATAAAGGATGTGCCAGTGTAGAAAAATGAAACCGACAACATACGGACCCTCGTAGTGTTCCGAGAAGCCACTCCTGCGCAGGCCTGGTGTCTGGCGTTTGCACGCCAACTTTGTCTGTGTTCCTGTAGCTCTTTCCTGTGAATTAGGGTGTCCAGCTCAGGTAGGAACAGCAGGAGCTGAGTGTCAGTGAGCGCGGAATCTGCCTCTGTGTTCGTGGCCAATCCTGTCCCTTCGCAAGCTGACCACCCGCACCCCGCATCTGTCAGATCAACATGGCATTAGAGCCCACAGAAGCGCGATCCCTGCTGTCAACTGCGTGTGCGTTTGTGCGCTCCTGTGAGGCTAATGCCTGGTGACCTGAGGTGGAGCTGACACGGTAACATTAGTGCTGAGGAATGTAATTATTGTGTATCACAATAATTAGTTTCCTTTTATTAGTTTGTGTACCACAAACTAATAAAAGGAAAAAATTTTTTAAAACCCCCACTCTCTCTAGTCCGTGGAAAAATCATCTTCCCTGAGACCAGTCAGTCCCTGGTGCCAACAAGCCTGAGGACTGACTTCACACAGCTGTGTGGTACAGAAAAACCATTATCCCGAGTAACACACAGGAAATAAAAATTCCCAGGATTAGCGACTTGCTGGGGTCCCTTGAGTTTTTGCGGGTGGAGCCCAGACCACAGCTTAAATCTTCTGTCTCTGTCCCACTGAGCAGCCGCACCGTGCCACGTACGGATTTCCTCGGTTCAGGAGGTGAGTGGTGAACGTGTCAAGTGCTCAGAAGAAAATAAGCATGCGACAGACAGAAGAGATTTGGAAAGAGCAACCAGAGAGGACCTGAGGAAAGGATTACCTTTTCTAAAAAACTGAGGGCCGCGGTGGGCCAGGGTTCAGAAAAAGGTGTTTTAGACTTGAACACAGTGCAGAGTTCACAGGCTGCAAATAGATACACGTCCTGCGGCTCTTCAGAACATCAGGGTCCCTTAGAGCTTTGTGAGGAGGAAGCGTGGAGAAGGATGAGCTCATAGAGGAGGGCGGGCCTGGGAACTGCCAGGCCTTTCTGGCCGCAGACAGTTTCTGATTTTATTCTACGTGAACAAAATCCCAGTGAAGGCTTGTACATGTGGGGAGGGGGCAGAGAGGGAGAAAGATCCGATTTACGTGTCTGAACATGGCTTTGACTACGGTACAGAGGACAAGAGGCCAGTTAGGAGGTGATTCCATACCCAGGCGAGAGCTGGCCTGAACTAGAGTGGGCCCCTCAGCTTGGAAGGAAGAGCGAGGGTCAGAAAGTAATGCTGGGTGTGGAACCAGAGGGGTTCTGCTACGGTCCCGCCGTGTGGTTAGTAGTGCAGGTTCTGGAGCTGGACCATACTTAAGCGGCCTGCTCCTCTGCAGACTAGCTGTGCGAGCTAAGGTAAATTGTATGTTTTCTGCGACTGTTCCTCGGTGTGAAAAACATGGATAACGATAGTATTTACCACCCAGATATATCGAACAGATTAACCACTGGGAGGAGACAGGCGCGAGTCCCTGGACTCTGGCGACATGCAGACTGGGCCGCGCGGTGTCAGTGAGGAGCTGAGGGCCGCCGTGAGAGGCCTGGGCGGGCAGGCAGGGAATCCGTCCTCCGTCCAGTCCCATAGTGGGGAGCTGTCGGGGAGCACACTGTGCCGTGGCCATGTGTGTCTTCCCAGGATTCAGCGGGGTGACTTAACTGCCGGTGCGATGACACTCCGAAGTGGGGCCTTTGGGAGGTGATTCACCATGAGGGTGGAGCCGTGATAAATGGAATCTGCGACCTTACAAAAGAGGGGTGAGAGACCTGCTTCCCCCTTCCACCCTTTCGTCCTTCTGCCCTCCACCGAGTGAGGAGATGGCAACCAGGTGCCATCTTGAAACCGGACTGTGAGCCCTCACCAGACACAAATGTGTATTTTCATCTCGAATTTTCCAGTCTCCAACACTATGAGAAATTTGTGTTGCTTATAATATAGTGAGGGAAATGTGTTCCCAACGTTTTAAGAAAGAATGGTGTTAAACTGGGTGTGGTGGCCCATGCCTATAATTCCAGCATTTGGGAGGCTGAGGCAGGAGGATCACTGCAAGTTTGAGGCCAGCCTGAGCTACATAGTCTGTTCAAGGACAGCCTCATCTACGTAGCAAAACTCTGACTCAAAAACCCTTAAAAAGAAAAGAAAGAAAGAAAGAAAGAAAAGGGTTAAATGATGGGTAGGTAGCTTTAGAGAAGGTAGAATTTAGACTCAGTTACCTTTAAAGTTCTTTTCAGTTTTAGGATTTCACCTGTCACCTTCTTCAGGAACTATGGCTTTATTAATTAAGCATTAGTGGAGAAAAATACATTACTTAAGTATTTTTGTTTTTTTCTATTGAAAAGTACATTTACGTCTTTTAGAAATTATTTACTCCCTAAGAATTTACAGAACAGTTTAGGGCAGGGCTCATTCACAGTGTATGGTGACATGAAAGAAACAGGATGGTGCCTACATAGTGAGACGCTGCCAGCCGGCAAACCAAGATGGGAAGAAGGTGTGTCTATTAAAAGCAGTCTGGAAGAACAAGCCGCCCGAAAAGTGGCATTGCTGGGCGATAGGTCATTAGCCGGTGAGCTTCATTTTCTTCTACAGACTTTTCTGACTTCCTGATTTTTATAAAATGAAAGTGTTTACTTTTATAAATGAAGAGTGGAAAACCTTTTTCTTTTCCTTGTAGAGACTGTAGCCTCCTGCTATTTGCTTGTACTATTGATCCAGTCACAGTCTGCTTGTGTTTTGTGTAGTTCCCGTGGAGCCACTCACGCTAATACTTATTTGCCTTTGCAGTCTTCCTTCTAGAACAAAGAGGATGTAAGGCAATCGAGAAACTTGTCTTTCTAGCCTTTGCACAACTCTTGGGATGCTATGAGGGAGTCGAGAAAATGTCTCTGGACTGAGTCATCCTCCTACCTAATGGTTTTAGTCCAAGCTTCCTCCAGGCTTGGCGACGAGCAGATCATCAAGGGCAGCACGGGTGACCTCTGAGAAATCAAAGAGCTGCAGTGGAAGGATCTTAGCACTTTCTGCCTTATCAGGGTTGGTAGTGGGGTGTGTGTGTGTGTGTGTGTGTGTGTGTGTGTGTCTTTTAGTGAGTTTCTTTTCACGTTGCTTTTTTCAATATGCTCTTCATATCCTGTTTTTCACACTGTCATATAATAAAACAAAACTTGAGAACTTTAAGATTGCCCGTAGAGGGAATGGACTCTGGAAAGAAATTTCACCAAGAAAATTTTTTAAAATACCCAATAATGCTCAGACAGTGTAAATTGTGTCACAGACAACTACAAAGAAACATGGCTCAGTAAGTTGCTGGTGACATTATAAGATAAACATCACTGCGGGTAGAACCTTCTAGGGTGAGCTTGTTTGCTTTTCCACTAGCTGGTCCCAGTGGTTGGAAGATGACCAATGTCCTCACTGGCGGCCCCAGCCTCTGGCTGCACGCACAGATGCGACTCATGGCCCAGCTTCCCGCCAAGCCTGCTCTGCACATAAATTTTCTCCTTACTGGGTGGACGGTCTCAGGACCTCCCACTTCTGGGGAAGTTCGTTTCTGCTTCAGCTTCAGCACAGTTTGATAAGATGCAGAATGACAAAAAGTAGTCCAGGGCTAAACTGTGGAAGAGAATGTGGGGGACTTTTTCTTTGTATTCCAAGAGGCCATGCTGCCGTTGGGTGCTAAGAGTATCTCTGCAACAAGATGCTGGGTTCAAGTTCAACAAAAGTGCTTTCCACATCTGTAGCCTTGGGCACTTTTTAATTGCCTCGTGCACCTCAGCTTCCCTTCCCATAAAAGAGGGATTTGGGCGGCACTCAGCTCTTTCATCTACTGAAGAGATTGCGTTCTTACATGTGGAGTACCTCAGACAGCGCCCCTAGTAACTTCTCTTTATTGAATGAGTCTACGTTAATAATAACATTAAGTGATAAAGAGCATGGGATGGAGGCAGTCAAGCAGAAATATTGAATTTATCTTGAGACTTTCAGGAGAAGTAGGAGGTGGATTGAAAAGTGGGCTGTTGAAAATAGACTGGGGATGTAACTGAATGCTAGAGCATTTGTCTAGCATGCAGGAGGCCCTGGGTTCAATCTCCAGCCACACACACACGCACACAACACAAGCAAAAACAAGGCAGTGTGCCCTGGGTGTGGGTAGAATTTGGTGATATGGAGGAGGAGTAAGGTGGTTTGAGAAAGGGGTAGGGGGATGAAGGCACAGCTAGGCGCCCCCGGCAGGGTGGTCTAGACCAGGGCTAGACTGCTTTGCAGCCTTCCATCAGAATTGTTTTGAGGCCCAGCACCCTGAGCTGAGCGGGGCTTCCTTTGGGCAAACGGCCTGCCACTTGGCCAGGACAGGTCATGGCAGGACCAAGTGCAGCCTGCTGTCTCCCTGCTCGTACCTCAGCAAGTTCTTAGCTCTCCTCAGCTTTGTCATTCTTTACTGCCTCCTCCTACTCAGATCCGAAGAGCGAAGGGCGGTCATTCTGCGTCAGATTGCCTCGCGGGTTCTTGTCTTTGAAAAATAAACTCAGTGAGCACTGTCTAGTGTACCCAGAAAGCCCCGAGAGTAGTCAGGCAGGCGTGCGCTGGAGAAAGGGGCCCTTCGATGTGCCGAGCCTCGGTCCTCCCGCAGCTAGGGGGCCCACTTCCATCCGTGTTTTGAGAAAAGAAAACTGGTCCTGAGAGAGGTTACCTCGTTTAATCAGAGTCCTCCGGCTACCGAGTGCTTCTCCGGGGCCTCAGGCCCAGGTCTGTGGCATCCTGAAGCCCAGCTACTTCCTTCTCTCTCCTCGGTGCCCCGCAGGCTGTGCGGTACTGGAAAGAATTGCAGGTGTGCGATTCCTGGTTCCTTCACTAAACCATACTCTACTTTTCTCCTCAACCTCCTTCTGCCCATTTTCCCCCCAGTACTGGGCATTGAATCCAGGACCTTTGCACTGAGCTACAACCCCAGTCCTTTTTATTTATTTTTAATATCGAGACAGGATTTGTCTAAGTTGTTAATTTGCCTAGGCTGGGCTTGAACTTGGGATCCTCCTGCCTCAGCCTCCCGGAGTCCTGAGGTTACAGGTGTGCTGCTTTCTGCCCATTTTCCATTTCCCTTCCTTCCAGGGAGAGGAAGCCTCCTTTCTCACTGAGGGTCCTGGCCGTCCACATCGGCGGCTTAGGAAGAGCTCAATGGAAAGCAGCGAGGGCCGGAGCCTGCCTGGGCTCCCTGGGCGTCTGCCGCCCTGCAGGCTGGGTGCCTGGGCCAGCCAGGGAGAGTGTGGGCTGCGGAATGCTTTATGCCCCATCCCCGCGGGGCTGCAGGCAGGCTGGTTTTCACTTTTCTGTTTTCAGTGGTCTTCTTCTGTATGAATTCGGATTCAGGTGGCAGTACAACCCTCAGGTCGGCTTCCTTGCCTGCCTGGCAGGGACTCTGCTGGGGCAGGGGGCGGAGCCACGACGGCCGGGGGGCGGGGCCACGATGGCCGGGGGCGGGGCCACGACGGCCGGGGCGGGGCCACGGCGGGCGGGCCGCCCACCTCCTCGCCTTTTCTGGCGGCTGGCGGCAGCCCTGGGTGTCCCCTGCAGAGCCCGCCGCGGGGTCCCAGGGTGCCACGTGGGTCCTGTCCCCGGGAAGGCCACAGCCAAAGCAAGGTTGGCAGCTGTCTGCCGCCGAAATGCAGCCTCGCCCCGGCAGGGCAGGCAGCGCTGGCCTCCTGCCCTGCTCGGCCGCTCCGGGACCCGCGCTGGCCTGGAAAGTGCGGTCCGGGCCTTCCCGGCACAGGGGCAGGCGCAGGAGGGTGCGGCGGGCCGTGAGCCGGGCAGGGCGCCGACCCTTCTTCCTATGCAAGGCCGAAGGTGTCCGTTAAATAACTTGACAACTCTGGGAGACTTTGTAAACCTCTTTAGAAATGTGAGGTCTTTTTATTTTACCAGGGGAGGAAATTAAATAATGCTAATTAGAGATTCTCCAGACCAATAAAGTAAGAAAAGAAAAAACCAAAAATTTACTTTGGGTAGGAAAGTAAACTCCAATTTGAAGCATTTATGTACCTGACAGGAATAGGACTATGTACCCCACTCTGTTGGGAATTGATCGGGCTTTTCCTTCTCCCACCCCCTAACTCCACGTGTGTGCCCGGTCTCCCGGAGCCGGCCCTGGTGACCTTGCACCCTGCTGCAGATCCCCCTTCTGTCGGCCCCTCCAGGCGTCTCCTCCACGGTGGTCTCGGGCTCCTTCCCAGCTCGCTGCTCCGGCCGTGCACACTGGCCTCCTGCACTCTCTGGACTTGGGCTTCCCCGCGTCCACTGCCAACACCTTACTCTGCAGCCCTCGCCTCTCGCCCGGCTCCGGAGGTGACCGTTGAGTTGGCTGTGGGTGTCTCCATTTGGAGAGAACTGGGCGCACATCCTCTGGTTCCCTGTGTTGGTCTCTGTACGTGGTGAGACCATCCACTTCCTCCTTGAGAGCGATCGCTTTCCGCTTCCTCACACCCACTTTCGCAGAACACCTCCTAGATATGCCTCAGCGCCATCCTGTCTTCTCCCCCGCCACTGCGGCTCCAGACAGCATCTTTGCTAAATGAGCATCCAGGTTGGAGGGATTCCCAGTCAGCTCGGGGTTCTTGGTGCCCTGTCAGGTCGCAGCTTTCTGCTTTTCCCCCGTACATTCAGTAGAGTTCTGTCCAGTAGAGTGCAAGGTCAAAGTTCTCACCTCTAGTTACAAAGCTGTGGAAAACTCACCATGGACAAGGTAACTCATTGCCACTCCCAGGTCAAAATTAGGTACAGTTAACACAGATTATCACAAAATACTGCCCCTCTACATATTCCCATTTCCTCACTACTGGGTTCTTTCAAGGAAAGAACTTGATTCTTCCTTGGACAGCATTCTCCTGGGCATGTAGTAGATACCAGTAAATTTTGGGTAAATTGATTTTCTCTTAATAGTCCTTAATATTTACTATTCTTTCCCCCCCTCACAGAATGAAGATATTCAAATGTTGTTTTAAGTATATCCTCCAGCAGAAAGTTTTCCTCCTGTTTTTAACCCTATGGCTGTTCTCCCTGTTAAAGCTTCTCAATGTGGGAAGGCTTCTCTTTCCCCAGAGAGGCATCTACCTGGTGGAGTACTCTCTAAGCACCTCGCCCTTTGTGAGAAACCGGTACAGCCACGTGAAGGGTGAAGTCAGGTACGAAGTGAACTGCTCCGGCATCTATGAGCAGGAGCCTTTGGAAATTGGCAAGAGTCTGGAAATACGGAAACGAGAGATCATCGACTTGGAGGATGATGATGTTGTGGCCCTGACCAGTGACTGTGACATTTACCAGACTCTAAGGAGGTACCATCAGAAGCCGGTCTCGAGGGAGGAGAAGAGCTTCCCGATAGCGTATTCCTTGGTTGTCCATAAAGACGCCATTATGGTTGAGAGGCTCATCCATGCTATATACAGCCAACACAACATCTATTGCATCCATTATGACCTTAAGTCACCTGACACCTTCAAAATGGCCATGAACAACTTAGCTAAGTGCTTCTCTAATATCTTCATTGCTTCCAAGTTGGAGGCTGTGGAATATGCCCACATTTCCAGACTCCAAGCTGATTTAAATTGCTTATCGGACCTTCTGAAGTCTTCAGTTCCGTGGAAATATGTCATCAACCTATGCGGGCAAGATTTCCCTCTAAAGTCAAATTTCGAATTAGTGTCAGAGTTGAAGAAACTCAACGGGGCAAATATGTTAGAGACAGTGAAACCCCCTAACAGCAAGATGGAAAGATTTACTTATCGCCACGAGCTCAGACATGTGCCTTATGAATACATGAAGCTACCGGTAAGGATGAACATCTCCAAGGAAGCACCCCCTCATAACATCGAGGTATTTGTAGGCAGCGCCTATTTTGTTTTGAGCCGAACATTTATTAAGTATATTTTCAACAACTCCTTCATTGAAGACTTCTTTGCCTGGTCTAAGGATACGTACTCTCCCGATGAGCACTTTTGGGCTACTTTAATCAGGATACCAGGAATACCCGGGGAGATTTCCAGGTCGGCCCAGGACGTGTCTGACCTTCAAAGTAAGACCCGCCTGGTCAAATGGAATTATTTCGAAGGCTTTTTCTACCCTAGTTGTACTGGCATTCACCTTCGAAGTGTGTGTATTTATGGAGCTGCAGAATTAAGGTGGCTTATAAAAGACGGACATTGGTTTGCTAATAAATTTGATTCTAAGGTGGACCCTGTCTTGGTTAAGTGCTTGGCAGAAAAGCTTGAAGAACAACAGAGGAAGTGGATAGCTTTGTCTTCAGAGAGGTTATTTATGGATAAAAGTCCCTCAATCACATCCTCATAGCAAAATTATGATGGAACTACGAGGATGTCTGGTACATGGGAGTTAATACAGAAGTGCTTACTGGGCCATGCCCAAAACCATTTGAATTTAATCTTCTCATAGTTTCAAAGTTGTCTAAAATTCCACACACTGAGGAAAGCTATCTAGACTTTCGTGTTATGAGCTTGGAGTTGGTTGGTTCTTTTAATGTTTGTTTTTGTTTATAATCCAACCGAGCTAAATCAGAGACCTTAAATGTTCAGTCAGTTCTCAGATTTTTATTGAGTACCTACTGTGCACCAGGCACTTTTTTAGAAAACCTTCAGGAATTACATCTAAGTTGTAATGAGTTGCACAATGCCTCAGGAAGCCACGGCCTGCCCGCATCATGTGGTGAGCTTGGCATCTTCATGTCCTCCGTGTGATGATGAAGACTCTGCTGAAGACACTTGCGGAGTATGCGGCAAACTTTCACACTGCCCAGTTCAGGACAGCGTGTTGGTGCGGCGACCAGCACTCCATTTCTCTCTTTGTTCTGCTCTGAAGAGTTCTCTTAATGATGAAAATCTTAGGAAGAGAGACTCCACTACCTCAGCAAAGCTCAAAGGATTGTCCGATTGCCTGCTTGCCAAAGCTCAGTTTACCTTTTGGTGCCTCACTTGTTCAATTCAGGGTTGAGGGGACTCTGTGGTGTGGTACTTCCGGTGCCTGGAAGTCAGGGAAAGTGGCGGGGTGGGCGCCACGGGGATCAGGACAGTGTGCCTGAGGAGGAACAGACGGGTTTATTCAGCTTTCGCATCCTGTCACACTACAGTGTGGGAAAGGCTTCTTTTTAAACTCAACTGTTTCTTTAGAACACGTTTACTGATGACAAATAAGAACCGATAAAGAGTTCAAAGTGTCACGCCCCAGAACCTTAAACCCGCACCCTCCTTCCCTAGGCCAGCATTATAGGCAAAGACGGAAGACTTCAAATGGAATTAGTACTTCTTATGGAACCATCAAGTCACTAAATCCTCTTGAAAAGGTTGTGTGAGTTATGACAGACTCCTGAGTTAATCATTATGTTCATTTAAAATTGTTTCTTTGCTGACACTTGTCTAAGTGGAATGCGCATTTATAATGGCAGATCTCTGAGTTCCCTGTGGTCTTCTTCACAACTTAGATCCGAAAAGAAAAAGGTAAATTTTCCTAAGGACACAGCAAGAATATTTATTAATGCTATATTGTGGCACCTACCCTTGAGACTATATATATGTATGTGTGTATAAATAAACTACACAGCATAATATGTAAGTATATACTAGTATATATAGTACATACTTATAGTATGTTAGCATATATACTACATGTCAGTGTATATATGTATATCAATGACTGTGTATATATATATACACACTATTATATACTATATATTATGATTTTATTTACACACACACATGCACAAGATGACTATGTCGTGCTGGAATGGGGTCCTTAAAGTAGATGGTAATAGTTTCACCAGTCTCTTGGGAAATTGTGAACTCATGTCAAAAGGCAGCCTCAGGAACTACTTGGAGATGTAGTTATTAGTCAAGGCCAAAATAAGACTGTTTGGAAGATGGAAGTATCTAAATATTTTTTTGGAATTCTTTACTCTACCTGTAAAATGCACTTTGCTTGTTTAAGAAGTTAGTGACACTAACTGCCAAGTGGTACCAATTGTGTCTCTTTTCTCTTTCACTTGTTTTTCCACTTTTTTTATTCCCTTCAAGTTGCTTCTTTCTGCAGGAAGGAAGTCTTACCCAGCCCCGCCCTGAGGTGCAGCTGCCCTTTCTGGAGTGAGGTTCTGTGGGCCTTGCAGGGGCTCTTAGGTGTGAGATGCTGGACGGTCGAAGGCCCTGCGGCGCCCATGAGCCTCAGGGCTGGTCTTGGTGGGAAGCACTTGGGGCCGTCCTGGCTTCCTCACAAGTGTGTTTTGTTTTGGTGTGAGACTCAGCTGACATTATATGAAGTGGTTTGAAAATGAGGACACATTTTAAAATATCAGAGTGTAGTAAGTATAAGGCAAACATAGAATCAGCTGCACTGTGAGACTTGTTAGCTTTCTGAGGGGCATTCCATAGGACAGAGGCCACAGGTGCAGAGGCCACTTCTGTCCTAAGTCTGGATTGGCCAAGAGCCCCGCCCCCACACTTAGGATGTCCTTTGAAGCCAGTAGGGTTAGCAGATTGGCCCAGTGCTGAGCTTGGGAGTTGGGGCAGAAATACTTTGCCCACTATCCAAGATTTAATGGTCCTGTGGAAATCTGATATTTTATGCCTTTGGCCTTCAGAATAGATGTAAGTGCAGACCATCAGGAATCAGCTTCCGGGTCCAGTATTTTGCCTCCTGGTGAGAGAGGATTCCGTCCCCAGTTTATTGGGGAGTGTCCAGGCTGCTCATCACCTTGCCGCTATGTCGAGTGAAAGAGGAGAGGTCACAGAGGTGGCAGTGCCTTCTTCCCCGCCGACCTGCCTTCCTGGACTCGCTTCCTTCCGCTTCAGGGAGCTCTTCAGACCGCAGCCTTTTGCCTCGAGGATCCCGCAGACTCCCCAGATGCCTTCAAACCGCGTTTCCTCCCTAAAACTTTATGGCATGATTCCCTCTGTCCCTGTCCGGAAATGTTCTGCAGCTGTGTTGTATAATTACTCTTTGTTCAGTATTTATTGGATCTAAACTAAATTACTGTGAGACCAGACCTTGAAGTTTATAAATTAGATGTGGGTATTAGATAATATTAATAATGGAAGCACTACCAAAATGTATCTATATCTTGTGAACAATCTACTATAATATGTGCTTGAAGACCCATGTTGCTCTTTTTAATGTTTTGCTTTTTTGTTGTTGTTGTTGTTTTGAGACGGGGTCTCGCTATGTAGTTCAGATTGGCCTTGAACTCACCATGTAGCCCAGGCTGGCCTCGAATTTGCAGCAATCCTCCTGCCTCAGCCTCCCAAGTGCTGGGATTATAGGTGTCCGCCACCATGCCTGGCTTGTTTTGCTTATTCTAAGTGAAATATTTGTATTTAAATTTGAAGATTTCTTTTGCCTTCCAGAATGTGAAGATATATGTGAGCATATATGAGAAAGAGAGAGAGAGAGAGATATTTCATGAAGAAAAATGAAAATCTGTTTTGGGAATGTAAAGTGAATGTGTCCTTATGTTGTTGCAACTATTTTTGTTTGCGTTAATGATAATAAAACGAGAATTTTGATTTTTTTCAAATATTTTTGTCAACTGGTCTCTCAAGCTTCTTCCTTTTGTTGTCGTTGCTTACCATTTTAGAATTAAATTTCCCATTATGTGAGTTTTAAATAGATTGGTGATTCATTTTCATATTATGCTGCTAGTACATGTTAATTTTCTGATATTGTAAAATGAAATGTGCTCCCAAACTGGTCTCTGGAATTGATGACCTTCCCTTTCTCTGGTTGTGCTGGGTCCGTACACAGACTCTTTTGGTTTATAGCACTTTCCATAAACCAAAGAGTTAATTTCACCTCATTGTAACTCAAGAAATTCAGGGTACATTACACAGACAATACAGGCACAGGAATATGACTTGATTGATATGAAAAGTCTCACAGAATGGATTTACCTGCATCCATTTTTCACTAAGGTTAATAATCATCTGGATAAATATTCTTGTTTGTTTGATTACTTAGTGGAAGTTAGTTCTCATTCGGGTAGATTGAGCTCAACTCCCTCGATTGCTAGAAAATCAAAAGACTTTTCTCTCCCGGAAGAGATTCCTGCCTTGATTTTAATCCCACAGCCCGCCGGGACCCACCTCCACCAGCCGCCCTGGGCTTTGCCGGTGGCCAAATATCCTTTCTAAAGCCATTCCAGCCACCTGCCTACCTGCTACGCAGAATGCAAGGAATGTGCATGCCATGCCCCTAGTCAAATCCATCTCAAAGAGTTTAAAGCCATTTTAGGAATCTTCAACATAATAAAAATTAATGTTCAACTCAGCTGAAGACTAATTCTGGCTCTTGCCAAACTGAGCAAGCTTGCAAATCCACAGTAATTTCTGGAAGCATTTGAACTCATTTGGCAGTGGAGATAGTGGTGGTTGGGTACACAACATCATCATAAATAAAGACCAGTGGCAGGAAGTTCTATATTTTTTGTTCTTTTTGGGGGTCCACAAATGTACATCTCAATTGGGACAATTGGCTTCCAGTGTCACAACATTGCTTGTGAGGACACTTTGGAAGGGAGAATAAGATGGTTGTAAATTTGTCCCCACTACTGGAAATACATTCGTGTCGATGCATACCAGCCTTGGTCCCCGGGAGAGACCGCACGGAGCAGGAACCACCTTGCAGGCACGCCCCAGGATGGCCCACGCCTGACCCACCACGACCTCCCTCCCCACGAGGGCACCGGGCTGGATCATCCAGAAGCCCAGGAGAGCAACCAAGGAGACATCATGGTCCAAAGTGTGGGTTAATTTTATTTAATTGTTTGTTGCCACTGTTATTGCTTCCTATAGAATAATAAAAGACACTAAAAGGAAACTATATTCACAATCCTAACGTCCTGACAAAACCATTACGGCTCTCAGAATGCCATTTTATTTTATTTTTGTTGTTGTTGTTGTTGTTTTTTGGTTTTGGTGCTGGGGATCGAACTCAGGGCCTTGTGCTTGCAAGGCAAGCACTCTAATCACTGAGCTAAATCCCCAGCCCCTTTTTAGATTTTTTTTTTTGATCGGATTGTCATTTTAATCTTATGTGCACACACACATTTTTGTCTTTTTTCCTACAGCTAGTATATTTACAGTCACTTTGCCATGTTGCTACATGGTCTTTAGAGCTATGTAATGGCCATACCCTATTTCCCTCAGCTTCTCCTTTATTGTAGGACATTTGAATTTTAAACTATTTTCTTTCTCTCTATTTATTGCTGTCATAGCTAATAACAGTAATTTCGCCTTTGTACATAGTTTCTCCTCCTTCAAATCACTTCCTTAGGATGCATTTCCAAGAGAAGAATTACATTCCTGTAGAAAATGGATGTTTTTACTTATTGTTCTCATATACTTTACAAATCACCCTCTCTGGGAACTGTGTAGGACACTGGTTGACCTCTACCTATGTGAGATAAACTATTTATTTAATCCAATAAATGGCCATTCTGATATTAAAAAAAAATAAGCAAAGACCTTTGCCTAAAGCAAGGATGTAGACTTCCGTCTAACGGATCAAAGATGGTGTTTTAATGCATGGTTAATAAAGAGCTATTTCAGAATAATGTTCTCAAAGATTTTAAATTGATGACTGGTTCCATTCCAGGAAGCATTAGCAGCCGCTGGTTCCTTCCCGTATCCGTTCTCCCTGGCTTCCCTGGTTTTCTCGTGAGCCTCCCTTTCAGCTAGGGGTCCAGACGAGCTGTAAGCAGAAGCTGCTGGGCATCTGAGGTTGCATTTGGAAGCTGGCTCACCCACTTCGCCTTCCCTCACCTTCAACTTTCCCCCCATACCCAGAATGTTTGTAAATAGCTGGAATTTCAGCAGTCATTTAAAAAATAAGCATGTAGGTTTTATGGCAGAGATAGAGTAAAAATGACCACCCAAGACCTCCCATCTCCAGATGGAACAACAAAAAACTTGCTATGTACTTTAACTGCTTCTCTTGGGTCTCTGTTACTGGCAGCTGCTGACAGCTAACCGCAGACTGTGTTTTTCTAGGATGGTGATTTTCAGACTTTGGTCTGCCTCGGAGTCAGCTGGAGGGGGAGTCTGTCCCGACCATCGTGCCATTTTCACACCTAACACGATCGACAGTTCCTCAGTGTCTGAGTCCATTTTCAAAATATTCCAGT